>PVJI01021212.1:0-22007 GCA_004026765.1 Micronycteris hirsuta
CTAGAACTATAAAATACACCCAGTTTCAAAGAATTGATACAAATATATAATGTAAAATATCTCATTAATAATTTATGTTAACTGTATATTGAAATGACATTTTGAATATATTATGCTAAGTAAAGAATATTATTAAATTGTCTTTTTTCACTTTTTAAACATTGCTACAAGAAAAAAAATTATATATGTGGCTTGTATTATATTTCTCTTGGACAGCACAAAGTGGAACATGGTATGGCTCCTCATATAATAAAACCTACCACCTATACATGCCTAATCTTGTTCTCTTCCTCTTCTGCTCCCCTACCTGCCTGTGCCTCAGTTGTACCCAGAGCTCTTAGAACTAAGGTAGCTCCATTCACCACTCCAATTCCTTGTCAGGAATAATGAATAAACATGGTGAGTGTCCACTTTTGAAAGTAATGGGGTTGTGTAGTAAGACTGTGACTTACCAGAACCTACCATTAAGTATAAACTCAAAAGTTGCAAATTGAATTATTTGTTAATTGATTTGTTAGAATATGTGAGTATATAGGTTTTAGGAGATGCTGCTGAGTTCAACATCATGGCCACTATCCAGATACGCACACAGGGCGTGATGAACAGGCGGAATCCATATACTTGAGAGTCAGCTCATTGATGGAAGTTCACCATCTCTTTGTGCCTCACTTGTTTTTTCTTTTCTGTGAAGCAGGGATGATGGAGTGGTGCACATAGCTCCAGACAAGAGTAATCAGCACAATGTAAACACTGGAAGGAAGAGAGATTACTAGGATATTACTAGGGCTGTGGGAGGCTGTTTCCTCTCACTCCTCACCTCCTGAGGTTTGCTTGGCCATCTCTCCCTCCTCGTCAGCCCTCAGCTCTCCCTTCTGCACATACTGACTATACCAGACACACTTAGGTATACACAGCTTTTCATCAGACACAAGTGCTGTTCACAGATCGCTCCCGCTCCCAGTCACTCCAGGATAGAAGCAAAATGCAGATGAGTTGGAAGAAAAAGGCCCCTTTTTGAACATATGAGTCTTGTTCCCTCTCTGCCCCATTGTTGGCTTATATCTTGTTCTTTGGGTCAATTTTTCACTGGACTTGGCTTTAGCATTAAAAACAAAGCAACAAAGGATTAAAAAAATCTTAAGAGTATTTTTGGCTTGATTTTGTGCTCGATTATTTGGGATGTGGCCAAAACCCTTGCTTTGCTTCTCTCCACTGTCGCAGTCAAAGTGGCTTCCTTCAGGAATGTCCCCAGGTAAGAGGAATTAAAGTAAATAAGTTTCTTTGTTCCATCATCATCATTCTTTTGCTGTTGTTGTTATTGATGTTGTCATTGTCGTTATGCTTAATTTTGTGAGAATGTTTGCAGCCCTCCGGAACTCACCATTTAGAGTTATAAAATTGCACTGTGATAAATGAGAGTTGTTGTTGTTGTTTTTTAAGACTCCTACCTCCTGACCACCAAATTTGGAGAATAAGGGAACTAGCTCATTGAAAGAGGCGTGAACTAAGGAATAAAGAAATGTCATTTTGTTCCATTACAGTTTGCACTTAGTAGATGAATTTATGTGGATGTCTCATAAGCCTAATTTTGCCGTCTGTGAACTGGGAAGAGTGTTGTCTTCCTATTTTCAGATGAGCATTGCAACAAACGCAATAAACTAATGCAAAAGGAGTAAATTATTCTGGGCTGCCGTGATCTTGACTGACTTTTAAAATTCCTTTCTAACTATACATTCTGAGATTATAAATAATAAATGCATTCACTTTTTCCAGACCACCGTGTTTAAATACATATAAAATCCAAAGACTTTTTTCTTATCACAGTAAGCCAGACTACGATTTTTGCCTTAAATGAACTGCTAAACACTTATGTTCTCTTTTTATATTTAAGCTGGGCATATATTTCTTAAGGTCTTTCTACCTATCTCCTCTCTGACCCATTACCCAAGGGTTAAGCAAGTTTAAAAATTTTCAGCCTGACTGGTATGGCTCAGGGGGTTGGGCATTGTCCCTAAAAGCAAAAGGCCACAGGTGTGATCCTGGTCAGGGTACGTGCCTGGGTTGCAAGCCAGGTCCTCGGTTGGGGTTTGGGAGAGGGAACTTATCCATGTTTGTCTCACACATCAATGTTTCTCTCCCTCTCTTTCTCCCTCCCTTTCCCCTTTCTATAAATAAATGAAATCTTTAAAAAATATTTTAAGCTTTCAGTGGTGTTATAGGATGCACAAGGTTGAGTAGTCTTCTGGTAGCACTGAGAAACCAAAACCCAATGAACCCATTTTGATTAAAAGAATTGTTAGAACTTTGAGAATAAAGTAGTTCCCTTTCTTCTCATCAGCAGGACGAATCCAATATCTGTGAAATAGCAGATTCTTAATAAAAACACAACTAAGTACTCAATAGTATGGTATCAAACATTATTACCGCTTTTTTCAAAAGAGGGCTTATGTACTATATAAAGTTATTTTTATTTTCAGGTTAATTTTCCTATCAAAAACAGTTACTTCCAACCTAATTTGCCTTCTCAAAGTTTTAAAAACAAAACTGAACACAAATAGGAAGTCTCTAGATTTCACTGCCCATGGCTGTAGGAAGGTTTCATTAATAATACCAGCCTAAATGCCATGGTCTGGCCCCTGATGGCTTACACGGGACCTCCAGCCCCCCGACACCCTCCCCTGCCCCATCGCAAGGTCAACAGGCTGTGTACCCCATGTGTGCCTGAGCCTCACCCTTTCTGTGAGCTTGTCAGAATCCGCTGGACTCTGATGAGACTCTCTTGGTGTCTAGCAAGTGTTGCCTGCCCCTCGGGCATTGCTGTGGCCTCACTTGGTGGATATGGCCAAATACACCAGATTCCTCAAGGAGCCAAAGTCACCTCCCCTCCCTTTCTGCGGTACACTGTTAGAGCAGTCCTCGGACAATATTATTTGTGCCTCAGTATCTGGCAGAGATTTAGTGAAGTAGCTCTCTCAGTTTTTCCTTACTGGCTTCCTGGCCTCCGTGAAGTTGGACATCAAGGTTGTTTAAAGCTGGGTTCGAGGGCAGAGAGATCCAGGCTGGGAACCAGCACCTTGTCCTACTCAGGGTTGCCCTCTCCTTCGACAGCCGAGACTTCACCCTGACACTGGATCTCCCTTTTTTGATATGAATGATCTCCCAGAAGACTTCCTTCAATAGTCTCCACCAGAACTTTTCTTTCAGGTTTCCCCCCAGTTCACTCAACAAAGTGAACCTTCTGCAGTGGACACATCCTAAACACAAGCTAAGATCCCTACTAAGTAAGAATTTACTCTCGTTTTTATGAATACCTCCCCAGACCAACCCCAGGGATTGAACTTGAGGTTGAGGATGGGAGCAAAGCAGAAGTCAGTGGTGAGGATGGGGGGTGGGCAGGGGAGGCTAAAATGCTTTCAAGAAAGTGCCAGGGTGCTTTGTCTCTTTACTTAGAGTCTGCAATCTCTCTGCAGAATGACATCTTCGAGTGGTCCAGGGATCACCGAGTCCACCACAAGTACTCAGAGACCGATGCCGACCCACACAACGCCCGCCGGGGCTTCTTCTTCGCCCACATTGGGTGGCTGTTTGTTCGGAAGCATCGGGATGTCATCGAGAAGGGGAGAAAGCTAGACGTCACTGACCTCCTGGCTGATCCTGTAGTCCGATTCCAGAGAAAGTAAGTGAACGGACACCACAGAGCTGTCCCTCAGGGAACAGGACCAAGACACACAGAGCACCATGGACACAATTATATCCCCAAGTAGTTATCCTCACTGCACTTTCTCTGATGATTCAGTCTTCTTGTTAGGAGTTCTGTCTTTATTCATTTCCTTTTGCTCATTAAGTTTTCTCTGCTCACGCATTTGTTTTTAATTTTAATTTTAATTTGAAATGGATTTCCTTTAAGCCCAGTGTCATTTCCTTCAGAGCAATCTGCTTAACTCATTTCACAGAATCTGTTTCTGTGGCTCCCCGCTCCCCAAGTCGTGTTTCCCTGAGGTGGCAGGGAGGGCGGGGAAAGATGCTGTATTTTAGTGAAATACCTGACTCCAACAGGATGGGACTCTCTCCGGGTATCCTCTGTTCTCCTGGAATTCTCTCATAGTGAAGTCTCCCCTCCCCTCATTTCTGGAAATGTTACACCAGTAGGTGCCTGTACAGAGAGAATGTGACCGTGTAATAGAGAGCCTCAAAGTGCTGTGTGCACTAATGGTGTCAGCGGGGCATATCCAGTCGTTTGCTGGGTCAGTCTACTTTCAACAAGCGCACGGAGAAAGATTGCCTGTAATTGTGCTGGCAAGTAGACAGCAACTGTTCTTCGCCTTTTAACTAGGACGCTGGCATGGACTGTATCCATGTTGGTCTGGGTCTGAGAAGTTGGTCACCCTGAGAGCTTTTATAAGTGGGCTTCTTGCCCCAAAGCAATGGATTTATGTTTTGTATTCAAAGGTGAGCATATTGTCCCAAAGAGGGACAATTTATAGATTGCCCTTTGGTTAGAGCCTTGAGATAACATGGTGAACAAGTAGCTACTAGAGACCATGTCCACTGATAAGCAGGAGGCATTTGAGGACTTGTCTGAATAGAATCACCTAAAAATGGACAGGGAGACTGTGCCTTTGTCTGGCACCAAAGATTCTTTTTCTTTTCTTTTTTTTAAATTGATCTTGAGAGAGAGAAATCGAAACATCGTTTTGTTGTTCCACTTACTTGTTGGTTCCTTCTTGTATGTGCCCTGACAAGCAATTGAACCCATGACCTTGCATATTAGAGATTCTGTCATGAAAGGAAGTATGGCTTAGAGATATGCTCGATTTCCCCTCAGCCTCTGCTTTTAGATAGGAGGGGGCCGTAGAGCAGAATGAGAAGATTGTGGACCATGGAGACAGACTGCCCAGGATCAAACTCTGTGACTTCTCCGCCTACTAGCAAAAGAGCTAACCGATCTAAGGCTCCATTTCAGCTATGAAACAGTAGTAACACCAGTACCTAACTCCTACAGTGTTTATGAGGACATTTAAAAAAGAGTGTATGGGAACTGCTTGGCACATCGTGAGAGCTAAGACCAGTGGTGACTATTACACAGGCCGTTGCTACTCCAGGGACTCCCGCCTTTTCATCCCCCGTGTTGATTGCACCACAGGGCCTTCTTTTTTCCCTCAGTCCAGCTCCTTCAAGTGGCCACACCCAGTATCAATAGCCAAAAGTTTTATAGCAGAAAATAACAAGATGTTTTCAGTTAACAATGAAGTGATTCATTGATTTTGGTTTTTCACCGTGAGAAAATCTGCAAAATTCAGAAACATGGAAAGAAAATCATCCACAAGCTTAACACATATACACAACCATTATTAATATTCTGAAGTATATCTTTCTGCATTTTATGCTTCTTTGTGATATATTTTATGTGATGGCAGTCATACCGCATACATGATTTATGTCTCACCGTTTAACTTCAGAGTATATTGTAAGCAATTATCAAAAGCTGCATGAGTTCACCAGTTGAGTGTCATAGTTTATTTAACCATCACTCTGTGACTGGATATGTATGTCATTTCCAATTTTGTGATATAAATGATGTTGCCATACAATTAGTAATGCTTTGGGACACTCAGACCTAGATTAATTTGAAGAGTTCAAGTGAGAAGACAAAGGATCTTCTATTTTTTAAATGAAAACTGAGCTGAGTATAATAGTCTGGGTTTCTTTGACCATAAAAATGAAAGTTATTTTTTTCATCTTTTCCCTGAAAAAAAAATGTGAGACTGTAATCTTATTCATTAGGTGGGTACTCATGGTACATATGTCCAAACACTATTTCTAAATTCAGACAGAAGAACGAAGACTATTCTGAATAGTTATCTGAGAGTATTTCCATCACCAGTCCAGTGACCAAAGGAGATGGTAGCTATCAGAAACCATCCACTCATATCATTATTTCCTATGTGTCATTGAGTTCCTGCTAAGAATCTGCTGAGATACATCTTTAATTTGGGTAGTCCAGCATACACACAGGCTGGGAAGGGTGAGGGAAGGCCTATGGAATGAACCAGCTTCTCAGCCAAGACCTGAAAGACGAGAAGAAGTTAGATGAGGGTGGGGAAAAGGATATACATGTTTTGCATTTCATAGAACTGTATAGAGCCATGAACTTGAGAGCTAGGAGGACCTTACAAATCAGTTTTCCTATAAGGAAACTAATAAACAAAATCTTTCTATCTAGACAATTGGAGGTATAAGTACTGTCCTCATCTTTCTGGGCTGGCATAACAAAAATACCACAGACTGTGTGGCTTAGAAACAAACGTTTATTTCTTACAGTTCTGGAGGCTGGGATGTCCAAGATCAAGGTGTTACTAGATTCGGTGTCTGGTGAGATCCGTCTTCCTGGTTCATAGACAGTCGTCTTCTCATTGTGTCCTCACCTGACAGAAGGGGCAAGGGAGCCCTCTGGGGTTTCTTTTTTCTTTCTCATTGTTGCCCTGGGGTCTCATTTATAAGGGCACTAACCCCATTCATCATGGTTCCACCCTCATGACCTAATCACCTCCTCATGGCCCCACCTCTTAATACCACTGTTTTGGGAATTAGGTTTCAATATATGAATTTGAGGGGTACATAAACATTTGTCTGTAGCAAGGTTATTTGCTCAATGGTCTTTTAATTATACCTGGCTGTTTGAAAGGCCAGTTCTCTGAGGTGTAGGTGAGCACTCATGTCCTTTGGCGATTATCCAGCCTAGAGAACACTGAGATCTGTAATCTAAGTAAGACTGAGAATCACTGAACTAAAGGAAAGGTGCTTTCAAGATACAGAGAGTCCAATGGCTTGAGTATTTTCATGTTCGTGACGCCAGCTTTACTGGTCCTGCCCATCAGGCCATGGGGGAAAGACAGATTCCTCAAAGGATGAGTCCTGGTGCTTAGGGGTGTGAGCTGGAGGTTGGGTCCCGTTATCAGTGGCACTGCCACATCAGGTCTCAGTCTTTGCTACCCTAGGCTGAGTTGGGGCCTACACAAGTAACAGAGAAAGGTACCCCACTCTTTGACGCCCAGTCCTGGGTCATTTCAGTGGCATGCCTTATAGAGTTCCCAACTGCTCCCACATGGCTGTCTGAGGACAACAGTCCCTGTTCCGCTGTTGGCGGCTGGGGTTCGCAGCTGATTCCACTGCCCTCTCAGGTGCAGTGTTGGTGCAGACAGATCCAGCTGAGTGCCACATGGATAGTTTCCTCAAATAAGCAAATGTGTAGGTGACAGAGACCAAAGATTTAGAGACTCCTCCTTCATTCAGTACATCTAATATTGCAGTTGATCGGTAAACTTGTGCTTAGCCATCCTAATGACAACTCACCAAAGAAAGGCTTGCCAGAGAGCCAGGCTTGATCAACTTTTCATTATACAGTCCCATAAAGAGAGAAGACGGTGGTATTAAGGGTAAAAGGAAAACAGCACAGTTCAAGCTATAGTTCTAGACTTTTCCTCAAGAGATAATTTTACCAGCCCTGGCTGGTGTAGCTCAGTGCATTGAGCGCGGGCTGGGAACCAAGCGGTCCCGGTTTGATTTCCAGTCGGGGCACATGCCTGGGTTGCGGGCCGGGTCCCCCCGTGAGGGTCATGTGAGAGGCAACCATACATTGCTGTTTCTCTCCCTCCCTTCCCCTCTCTCTAAAATAAATAAAAAATAAAATCTTTAAAAAAAAAAAAGATAATTTTACCAGTAGTTAACTAGACTACTTCAAGTTTTGCTCTACTGTCAGGCTGTGAATGACGAAGACAGGGCTTAGGCAGTGAGAGGCAGAGAAGCTAGCGACATCACCTTTAGATCCTGGCAACTCGAGCCCCTGCCTTAGGTCCTGTGCCTCCACGGGCCTTGCTTCCCCTCCCAGGTGGGTCTCCACCTCTGATCTTGGCCTGGGCCCTGCCAGCTTTGGGGGTGAGCCCAGAAGGGAACTACTCAGAAGGCTGACAGTGGGTCCGTCAGTTAGGAATTCTGTTTGGCTTATAAGAGCAGGAAGTTTTTCTGTCTCCGGTGTAAAAGACCTGTGGTGATCCCAGGTCAGCACACGTTCAGTAGGGAACAGGATTCTTTTGTTTTGCTGCTCCGCCATGCTTAGCTTGTGCCTTTCGTTCTTTCATTTTATGTTCAAGGTGACCACTCATGCTCCAGCCAGAAGGAAGGTGGGGGTGGGGTAACACCGCTCAGTTGAGCCATTCACTTCTAAGGAGCTTTCCCAGAAGACACGTAGCCTCTCCGCTTACCCCTCACTGACTTTATCTGTACTCAGAGGAAACTGGGAAGTGTAGTCTCTTGGTAAATACATTGCCCACTGGAGTAAAATCCTGGTTTTATTTCTGTGGAAGGAAGGGTGAATAGATATGGGTTCAGCAATTAGCAGTCTCTGCCAGAGCTCCTCAGTTGCTTTGCCTTTGGCAAAACGATTGGCCGTCACATGTTTGTCAGTCTTGCAACATTTCTGTGAAGCGACCGAGCAGCCTCTCTGCCTCGCTTTAGTCAGCAGAACTGGAATCTCAGTCCTCTTTCGGAGGTGACAGAATGAAGATAAGATCTAGAGTCTCTTTTTCCTAATGCTTTGCTTATCCCGTTCATTCTTGTCTTACATAAGAAATTCCTTTAGAAATAGCTTGTAGACCCTGCCAGCTGTATTTTTGAAGTCATTGAGGAGGGTACTAGTCTAGTGCAGACATGTACAAACATGGTCCTTGCCTCATCACTATGGCGATGGGATAAACTAAGAGAAGATGGACAGAATTATTCAGAAGAGCTCAATGCTTCTGTTTTGGTGCCCCGGGAAGAGATGAAAATGCATGAAATCTTGCCTCTGCAGGAAGGCGCTTGAACAACTAGAATCTTTTTAGGGCCCGTTTCATCTCCATTTGTCCTCTCATCTGTTATCATTAGTCTTTTTTTAAAAGAATGAGCATGACATCCCCCGGTGATACCTTTCTCTTTCTGACATTGTGTCACTCCTGTCTGTCTAAGCTCTAGGTTTGTTTCTCTGTCGGTGGCCATTATATAGCCGGGGCCGAGCAGGCAGGCAAGTCTACAACGGACTCATCTTCATTTCTCGACACACTATTCCTGGCTTTGTCCTCCACTTGGGCTATCCCCTGGGGAGCGGGGTGAGTCACTGGGGATCTACAAGCCGCCTAACTGTGTCTCCCTTGAGCCCCCCTCTTTGATCAGTCTTCTGTGTTGGGTTTGTGGGCATATCTATGTTTTGAGTTCATTTTCCTCAGGGTCCTACCAAACGTGTTGCTAAGTTAATGGAATGATTCTTATCTAAATATTAGTGACTTTGAAACGATCACCAAAGAAGAGGCCTTGGATGATATGAGACATTCAAACATCTAAATGTGAGTGGGGACAGACATGGAGGCAGGGCCTTTTCAGCACAGCAGCCCTCTGCCGCTGCCTTGCTCATCCGTTACCGCTGTAATACTGCCGGTTTCACTGGGGTCCTTGACGGTCCTGCACTTGATGGTCTTGAACAGCAAAATCAAACTGGCCCCAGAGTGAGTGTCACTGAGCCATGTTGAAAGAGAGCACAGCTCTTTGGTACCCTCTGCCGACTCACACCCGAGGCACGGGGTCCATGAGGCACATGGTCTCTCTCAGAGGATTCAGCTTCCTTCTCGTTTCTGCATGTATCGCTTTTCATTCACCTGTGTTTTGAACACTCACTGTACACCAGGCATTGTTCTAGGTGCTGGGGATGAGATAGTGAACAAGAAGACCAGATTCCCGAGGTGCCTGTTCTTTCTTTCTGGAGCTCCCCCGTTTAGGTTTGGAAATGTCAGAGAGGAAGCCCCACCACGCACCTTCCCCTGCCTTTGCTGCTCCCCGTTCCTTCTCCCCTGTCTCTCAGTCCCTGTGTCACAGCTCTGGTTTTGGTCACTGCCTCTTGTCTCTTTGCCTCTCTCTGTTCCCACATCTTTGTGTCTTCACCTGCCCGAGGGCACAGGGACGTTTTCCCTCACCTGTCACACCACGTTCTCAGTGCCAAGATGTTCTTGCGCTTTCCCGGCATCATTAGAGAAGAAAAGCCATTTAGCCTATTGCTGAAGCAGATCTTTTTTTTTTTTTTTTTTTTTTTTTGGCAGGGAGAAGGTTTTTTGTCTTCTGGTATTCTCCCCTCACCTCATCTTCCTCTGACTGACTCTTTTCTCGTTCCTTGTGTATGTAAATATTCCCTCTCCTTGAGCCTTCCCTTTGATTTCTGAGGGGCAGTCTACCTTTGGCTAACAACGCGAGCCCCAGAATCTTCCCTCCCACTCTGCCCTCGCCTCAAACTGTTACATCTTACACTGGCTCCTTAAAAATTTTGAGAATGAAATACTTTTTTCCTTTGATGAATTTCTCCCTGTATGCAGTTGTTGGAGATTAAAATTATGAATCTCTAAATTCCAAGATGTGATAAAAATCAACTAAAGAGGTGTGCACTCTGTTTAATTAGATCCTTTTTGTTAAAAGTCAGCAAAGATGGAAGAGGTAAAACATCCTTTAACTGCTCTTATTAAACCTTTGGCCTTTCTCAACAGACTCTAATTGCTATAGCCAAACAGTTGAATTATACTCTGGAATACAGGACAGAGATGATTCGGTATTGAGGTTGCGGCACCCACGCCCAAGTTTCCCCATTTTAGTGGTTAAACATCTGGGCGAGGGAGAAACCACCGTGGCACAAAATTCAACAGCTTGTTTTGACTTTTTAAAAATTTTCCAAGTCAAAATGTCATATGTTTGCCCCTATAAGAGGTACTTTTCCAAGCAGGACTTTGGGAGAACTTGTGTGTGTGTGTGTGTGTGTGTGTGTGAACACACCAACTGCATTAGCAGTCATTTTTCTCTCCCCACATTGCCGATCTATTTCTATGCGAGAATTCCCCTGGCAGGATGAGGAGACAGTTTCTTAAGTGTCTGGAACCTGAATACTCCACTCTCTAGCATATCAGACATATTAATCAACAGGTGTCAATGGATTCTGGAACTGCTATTTGTACAGCGTTGTCTTAGCTTCATTATTGATGGCAACAAAGGCATCTTCATGCAACTTTGATATACTTCAGTAGCCAATAGTAGCTGCCATTTATTAACTGCCTACTGTGTACTTCCATTATGCCTCGACACACATTATCTCTGCTCCTTTCAACACTCTGTCATGTAGGTGGTGGCCCCCGGATTTTGGACTTGAATCTAAATATTCTGGCTCCCCATGACCTTGATTAGCCATGTCAGAAAAGAACAGCATATGTTTGCACTAAATTATTCTTTTGCTAGTAAAGTATTACTTTATTATCAAAGCTGAGATAAAATCTTAGCTGGTTTTAATGTAAAGTTTAAATAACATGCAGAAGTCAAAACAAGGTTAGATTTTTATAAAAGACATTTTGGTACAAGTAGATAATCATTATTACTAGTATTTAGATATTATCAATTCCTGGCTCTTTTCTAGACCATGTAGGGCTTCTAACATTTTCTTGGAATAAACAGTCCTTCAAGTAATGCATTTATTTAACGTGCACCTTTATATTTCATTTCTAGCCTCCATTGTGTGTGTGTGTGCGCGTGGATCCTAATTTCTGTTTGATATGGAAGAACTTTCTTTAAACACTTCTTGTTGCGCAGGTCCATTGGTAATAAATCCTCAGCTTTGTTTGTCTAAAGGTCTTTATTTTACCTTCATTTTTGAAGAGTATTTTCACTGGACATAACATCCTGTTTCTCTGATCTGTACACCTTCACTGCAGAGACAGGCTCTCTCTGTGCTCTTGCCCCTTGCCCAAGGCGGCCAGGGGCGGGGGTAGGCGGGTGGGAGAAGCCTTCTATTGCTTGTTTCTCTGTATGTGACTTGTGGTAGAGGTTTAGGGATTTCTTTGGTGTCCTGGTGCCTGAATCTTGGGGTAAGGCTTTCTGCGCATTTCTGCCTCCTTCCAGCAGCAGGAGACCTTTGCTTCGGAGCAGTGCAGAATCCTGGACGCAAGCCAGGGGCAGAAGGCTTTTGCTTCCACCTCTCTTGCAGCAGCAAAGGTTCTCTGCCTTTGTCCGGAGGCACGCGAGTTCCCCATCTCTCCCTCAGAGAAAAGGAGCTTTTACTTCTATTCTTCTCCAGGAAGCAATGGACTTTTGCCTGGTCCTAGAGGTCAGAGAGTTCTCTGCTCTCTCCCAGAAGCTTATGACTTTCACTTTTCAAAAGAGGTCTCTGGGGAAGAAGGCAAGCCTTTCTACTTGTCTTCCAGCTGCAGCTGGTCACCTCCTGCGTGTCTGTGGAGGGGGCTCTCTCTAGTCTCCTACTTTGCTTCTAATCTTTCTTGTAATCACCCAGTGGAGGTCTGTAGCAAAGGGCTGGAGGGTGCGTGCAAACTCCCCTGTCTCAGGCTGTAAGCTATTCCATATTGACACATTAGCCAACACTTGGCTTTTAAGGGTTTGTTAAATTTTTAGCTGATTTCTTCTTACCTACTTTTATGGTGGCCACCTCTTTCCCTTGTGCTCTGCCAAAAGCTTGTGGATGGGCTTATCGCTCTTTGGAAATTAATTTACTTAGTTGCCTTGTGAACTCATCTCTTTGATGGGCTCAAGAAAAGTTACTCTTTTATATATTACATAGCATTTTCTCATTGCTTAGATGGGAACAACATTCTCTTATGACTTTCTACTTTCTGAGTAGACCATTTTATAGTCTGCAGTTTTAACCTCACAGAATACTGTGAAATCTTTCCAGTCTAATGTTCTAGAGCAGGGGTGCCGGGGACATCCAATGATGTCCCAGCCCCGCTCTAGGTCCGTTATGCTCACCGCCAATGGAAAGACATCTCTCAATGCCAGAAACTTGTGAAAAGGAAAAGAATTATTTAGTTACAAGTTATACAGGCTTGGAATAATGACTTAAGATCTCCTTTAAAATACTAAAGTTCTCTAGAATACCCACAAACACCCACAGTCCTTCCTTCCCCCCTTTTTCCAGCCCAGCGTACCGTAGGAGAAGAAGTAGAAACGTGATTCAGGCAGAGTCTCAGTTCTGGCACCATCCGCTGTGTCGCCACCGCGATCTCCAGTTAATCCAAAAAAACTCCAATTAATCCAAAAGCATGTGGCACCTTCTCATGGCCCACCAGCAAGAATCCTTTCCCCCCCTTTTCTTCCAGGCAAAGTCTCTGCTGCTTCCTAGGCCGCGTGGCAAAGGAAGCCACCCAAAGCTACGCGGTCCTGAGTCTGTCCCTTAGGCTGAGGGGTCCCCGCTCCTCCAAAGCCTCATGGTCCAGACCCCTTCCTGCAGCGTCTCTCCTGCATTCTTCCGAACTGCTAAGAGAGAGCTCGGCATTGCTTCTACATCTTCCTTTTCAGCTTCCTAAGCTGAGTGGCAAAGGGAGCCCCAAAGCTGCGGGGTTCTCCCCTCTCACCAGAAGCTGCGTGTTCCAGAGCCAGAGAGAGAGAGAGAGAGAGAGAGAGAGAGAGAGCCTGTCTCTCAGGCGGAGGGGTCCCCACTCCTACCCTTCATGGTCCAGCAAGAGAGAGTCTGTCTCTCAGGCTGAGGGGTCCCCGCTCCTACAAAGCCTCATGGTCCAAGAGAGCTATGGCTGCCGGGCCTGGGTTTAAATACGAGCCAGTCTTCCTCTGCAGCCTCATTTCCGACTCCTCCTTCAATCGGCTACACCTGCCAGCACTCCATATCCTTCCAGCTTTATTGGGCTGCCATGGTAACTGTGGGCAGGCGTGGCCCCATGGCACAGCGCCAATCATCTCCAACTTTTCAGGCAGGCACTGTGTCTAGGGGGAGTTGCCTCTCAGTACCTCTTGGGTGGAACTAACTTCCATCCCCCTGGCTCAAAGCATGGCCACAGCTATTTAACATATCTATACAACCAGTTAAAGGTTACAGATATGTTAAATGACCATGCCAGAGGTTAGCTGCAAAGCTCTTGTTATGCAAAACAGCTCTGAATGGCCCTGCTCCAAGAGTCCCATCCCCGGCCTGTTCAGACTTGTGGGGGTGAGGACATCTTACATATATTTCTAATATTTCCTGGACACCTGGAGTTCCGGACCCCATTACAAATCCTCATTTGGGCCCCCCCCCGGCTGCACCCTGTTACATTAATGCTTGCTTAATATTTCATTGTGAGGATGTATCATAGTTATTTCTAATGAACATGGAAGGATTTTCACCCCTTTTTAAAAATCATTATTACAATGCTGTGATGAACAACTTTGTGTATAAGTCTTTGATCACAGCTGTGATATACTTCCCAAGTGAGAATTGCTGAGTCAAATAATATGTAAAACTCTCAGCTTTTGATACTTATTGTCATAATGAATTTGCAAATCATTGATTACTAGGAAGGCTGAACATATGTGCATATGTTTTTGTGCATTTGCCTTTAATTTTAAGGGAGACATACAGTTATGGTCCCCCCAGCTCTTAATCTACCATTGGACAAGGACAAAGATACCGTGTCTTCATCTCCCTCTTCCTTCTTTTGTTGAAGAGAAAGATCTGACAAAGAGAGACAAAGCCCACTTTCCTACCCAGAATCCTCCTGCGTCTTACAGAACAACAGGAAGGTAGAACAGTCACATGTGACTCTGATGTATAAACAGGCAAATTAAGACATGGGGCGTGTTACGTATTTGTTGTTCTTGTCTCCCCGGTGCTCCGAGCTGGGGTGCATTACTCCATAGGTGATATTGGTCATTTCAGTGTTGGTTTGCTTCACACAAGACTCTCCAGCTACTACTCTCACTACTCTCTAGACTTATCCAACTACTATTTGCTAGAAAGAGTCATATAGGAGAAGTTGTTCAAACAAGAGGTCTCTGAAGCAACAAATGCATATATTTAAAGTAAGGAGTAGACTAGTTGACTTGAAACAGATTCATTACTTACTATCCAACATGTAGTTCTTGCCATGAAATGATTTGTGAGGTTAATGTCCTTTTGGCAGCTATTCTGTGAAATTTTCGAATGAGGCTGAGTTACTTTTTAAATGGAAAGGCTGTGATTCATATATATTTCTGAAATTCAAGTACAGTTTCTCTCTTACTGATGGCAGAGTATTATGGAGACCCCTTGTCAGCTGGCAGCTGAAGTGAAAATGTCGTCCTAAGTAGTGAATTTATCGATAGCTGTTTCGTCACCCGAAGTGAATATTCAGATCGGTCATGTGCAGGCTGCCGTGGCAGTGCTACCAGAGAGCCTTTATTTGACATAATTTGCTTGAATCACTCAGTCCCCACCTCACCGTGTTATATCCTATCGAATGTGTCACGGAATGATGAGGGTGAGAAGTGGGGGGTTCTGTTATTGGCACAATGTACCCAGGAGTGCTGGAGAAATTAAACCCTTGCTGAACTAACCTGGGTGGAATTCTCAGCCATTTTTCTCACTTCTTTATTGGTAGAAAGGATGTCCAGAGAGAAGAAGAACCCTCAACCACAAGATGCTTTGTGAATTGCATTTAAGGATGCATATTGAAAAGTAACCCTTCCTGGAGGGCACTGTTTGGCTTTGTTATGTACTCACAGGAATCACTCCCCAAAGTGCTTCTTGACGCCCTGCCCCTTCTATGTCCTGGAGGTAATCTGAAGGTTAGAAGAGAGACACAATAGTGGGACTTAATCTATCGCAGAATGTTGATGGCCTCATACATATTATACAGCAGCCTCCTCCATATCCGCGGTTTCACTTCCTGCGGTTTGTTACCTGCAGCACTGCAGGCAAGTACTGCTAACACAGTGCTTATGTTCAAGTAGCCCTTACTTTAGTGTTGCCATTGCTCTGTTTTATTAGATATTGCTGTTAATCTCTTACTGTGCCTAATTTATAAATCAAACTTAAAAAAAAACTTATTTATTGCAAGAGGGGAAGGGAGGGAGACAGAGAGGGAGAGAAACATCTATGTGTGAGAGATACATTGATCAGTTGCCTCTCACATGCCCCCACCTAGGGACCTGGCCTGCAACCCTGGCATGTGCCCTGACTGGGAATTGAACTGGCGACCTTTTGGTTTGCAGGCTAGCGCTCAGTCCACTTAGTCACACCAGCCAGGGCTATAAATCAAACTTCATTCTGGCTGTGTACTCATAGGGAAGAAACATAGTAGACATAGGGGGTTCAGTATTCTTTGTGGTGTCTAGCATCCACTGGAGGTCTTGGAACTTACCCCTGTGGATAATGGGTGACTGCTGTATATTTTATATGCGTTGATGACATTATATAAAGTTATAGGCATGCATTCGGAAATGAGGCAACTTTTAAATTGTGTGACGCATAGGCAGGATTATAATCTATGTTGGCATTGGATTATTCATTCAATCAGTCAGTCAATACGAGGAAACAAAAATACAGTCTTAGAATCAAAAGATCCCACTTTTATCATTCTCCGAGGTTCCATTTTCACACCTATAAAGTGGTGATAGTGGTGACAACTACCTTATAAATTATTCAGTGAAAAAATTAATTTATGTGAAAGTGTCCATCACAGAGGAGGTGGGCAATAAATATTTGTGCAGTTAACCACACATACAGCGCTACATGGAAGCCGTTCCATCTATGAAGACCTGAGGTTCTAAAAGCCTGTTCATATGTCCATTTATTTCTTAACTGCAAAGTGACTAAGAGACGTTAGCGACCAGTATGCAGCTGCATGTCCATAAATAAAAACGTAAGTGGGGCTTTCAAAGCTTTAAAACCCAGGGTACTCTTCCTTACATTGTATTGAGCATCTTCCCTCAAGTGTGGGCCTCTCTGTCTACCGTACCTTCATCTGCTACCTCTGTAGACTTTTGATGTTTTGCTGATTCGGGCGGTCCCTGAACTCAGCAACTGTGAACCGACGGAGCCACCCTTGCCTTGCAGCAGACTCCTCAGTAGCCCTCCACCATGCCAGGTGTAAGTTCACGCAAACTCCTGGCCTTCACCAGCATTAACAAAGCTTAAGCCAAGGGACATCGTTGATTGCTACTAACATTTAGCCATGACCTCAAAAAGTTGCCTTTTTCATTTCACTAATCCCTGTTCCTTCCTTTTTAACCATTATTTGATCTTTGGACTTAAGAATTCTTCCTGCTATGCTCTGAGCTCCCTGCAAAATTTGTCATTCTCTGACCACTTCCAGTTTTGAAAAATGATTTCTACTTTTGTTGCCATCAAAATTGTATCTTTTGCCCAGCTGGTGTAGCTCAGTGGATTGAGTGCGGGCTGGGAACCAGAGGGCCCCGGTTCGATTCCCAGTTGGGGCACATGCCTGGGTTGCGGGCCAGGTCCCCAATGAGGGCGATGTGAGAGGCAACCATACATTGCTCTTCCTCACTTCTCCTCTCTCTGAAAATAAATAAATAAAATCTTTTTTTAAAAAATTGTATCTTTTTGCAGCACTTGAAAGGTACTCACTACTTTTACGTTTTTCAGATTGATAATGTTACTAGTGTTCATAAAGTATCTTAGAACTGAGCACAAACCCGCTAACACTGTCCTGACTGAGGAGCCGTGTGCGGCAGAGCGATCGCTCTCGGCTGCTAATGCCACCTGCTGCTGGCGGGCAGGGCTGATGCCCTTTTCCCACCCTGCTTTGTTCATCCTGCAAACTTTCTTACATAACGCATTTGTAAGTGGAGGCATTGCTGCGCTAAGGGGTGTGGAAGATATAAAGGGAAGAAAAGGGGTAGTTCTTGCTTTTATTAGTTTTATAATTTAATTGGGAAGAAGAGACACACACTTATAGAATAGCCAGAGACCTCCAAGTCCACATGTATAAACAACACTGCAGCAGATGCTTATATTAAGAGCGGAGGGAGTTCACTGATCGAACCAGGTCATTAAGTCTGCATGAAAGTGATAGTTCTTTGTAAGTGGCAGGGGGACCCTGCTCCAGCTACTGTCGTTCTCTGGGAACAGAGTATATCCTTTTGTTATGACTTTTTTCTTTAATTGATTTGAGAGACAGAGACATCAGTTTGTTGTTCCAGTTGTTGATGTATTCATTGGTTGATTCTTGTATGTGCCCTGACCAGGGATCGAACCCACAACCTTGGCATATCGAGATGATGCTCTCACCAACTGAGCTACCCTGCCAGGGCCCAACTTTTTTTACATCCTTCAGTAAATGTTTATATTTTTCTAAATGTAGATCTTACGTGCTCTTGTTTGATTTATTCCTAGACATTCTGTAATTTTTATTGTTATTGCTAATGGGAATGTTAAATTTTTATCCCAGTGCGAGGGACAGGGAGTGGATGCCCAGACCCATTATCCTACCTCCCTAGATACCCCTCCCAGGTGAACAGCAGGATTCGTCACGTTGCCCAGACTTTTCACAGAGTGCCCCTGGGAGCCGGGCCTAGAGAGGATGTCATCGATGGTGCTAGCCAAAGGGATGCTGGCAGGAAGCAGAGGGCTTCCAACCCAGAGTCACCATGGAGATAGCTGACTTAATCAGCTTTAGAAATTAAAAATTCACATTCCTCCTTCCTTGCATTTCTTAAAGAAATGCTTCCATGAATTTAGAAAATTTTTAAAAAATGAACGAACGAATGGGTGCACAGGCTAATGCTCCCTTCCTGAGGAAAGGACCTTATTGCACAGAGTGCTCTCAGAGTCAAATTCTTAGTCTAAAACACTGAAATTACAAAGATTAAAAGGGATAAATTCCTAGTGAAAGAGAGACCAGTGAAATCACTCTTAGCCTACCAGTTGAGGGAATCCTTTTTAGAAATTGGCTTTGAACTGTCTTTCTGTCCAAGTCACTTTCCACACTGCCTATTTTCATATAAAAACAATAACAACTCTATCACAAAGACACAAAGAAGCTTAGTTCTGAGATAATATGATTTGTCACAACGCTCATTGACTCCTCTGAAGTGCGCTCTCTCCTGATACGGGCTTTCTCTTATAAACCTACTCTTATCTTGTCTTTCATTTTAAAGTAGAGAAAAACAATTGCTCGCATGTCCAAACTGTCAAGAGATTTAGAGAAACCCAATATATATATACAGATTTTTTTTTTTTCAAGATAAACAGGCTTTCCAATTCTGCCTAACTAAGAACCTAGATTTTTAGGATAAGGTAAACTTTCATTTACAAACAATCAGAGAGCCAATACTTGTCCCAGTGGATTGAGAGAGCAGTACATCATAGGTGACGGTAATAACAACACTTTCAGGCAAGATATTACAAGTTTCAGAAGCCCAGGTGGGATTCTGGTAAGGGGATTTCTGGATTTTGAAGGTCAAGTGTTGCCAGAGAAAAAGAGGAATAGAAATTGGGAAAGACTTAATTCAGGTGCTCAGGCAGAGAGAGAATTTTAAAACTGTGGTGGCTCTGCCCTGGCTGGTGTGGCTCAGTGGACTGAGCGCTGGCCTGCAAACCGAAGGGTCACTGGTTCAATTCCTAGTTGAGGCACATGCCTGGGTTCTGGGCCAGGTCCCTGGTAGGAAGTGCTCAAGAGGTGGCCACACATTGGTATTTCCTCCTTCTTTCTCCCTCCACTCTCTAGAAATAAATGAATGAAATCTTTAAAAAAAACTGTGCTGGCTCAATTTAATATGCAAACATAATTTTTTGTGTGTTCCTTGTGCCTTTGCTCATTGTTACCAGTGCCAACTACAGGAAAAAAGAAGTGGGTGGGGAAGGCTTATTCCATTCAAATTTGGTATTGAAATTTTTGGTCCAAGTTGTCTTAGAAGAAAGGGCGATTAATATGAGGCGTGAGGTCCTTCTCTTTTCATTGTTATCAGCATCTAACATGTCCCACTTTGCATGACTATGGAAAACTATAAGGTTACACTAAACTTTTAGTATGTGCGTCCCTGAGGTCTTCGTTCAGAATCTTTTGATCTTGAAAACGTGAAATTCTAATAAACTCAGTTATCTTTCAAGCCAATAGGTAATCTTAGAATAACAATAATAGCTTCCAGTTGTTATTTTTATTATGCCTATAATACTTTCTTCGTGCTGATTTGAGTGTATTGAGTCCCCACTGTGCACCACGCTTGTTCTCTGTGCACATAATTCATATCTCTGGTATCTTTACATATGTTGGAATCTGAGGCTCTGAGAAGTTGAGTCAGTAACATTTTGTAAGTGGCAGAGCTGGAATTTAAGCAAACTCTGGCCTGATCCAAAGTACCTGCTCTTTCCACTAAGCTGTGTTATAATAATATTCATAGAGAATATTGTCTTTGTTCTTCCTCCACATCACTCTCTTGCCTACTTACTTTACTTGTGTGTTTTATATTTACTGCCATTCTGAGTTATTCAGAATAAGAAATTATGCTTACCCGTGAGCCAGAGCTGTCTTGTTTAATACCTTTTCATGACTTCCCCTGGGGAAAGTGTAACTGTTATCTCCGTGACCCCACAAGCTTACCTTATTTCCTGGGACTTCTCATCTGTACTTCACTTTCTAGTCGCACTCTTCCCTTCATGCTAATTTTCTCGCCTAGATCCTTGCTACGCAAAGTGGTCTTGAGACTAGCAGCATCAGTATCGCCTGGGACTCATTAGAGATGCAGGGCTGAAGCCTCACCCCAGACCCCAAGTGATTCACACACACAGCGATTGTTGGAGAAGCCCTGACCTATGATGTTCTCGTCACGTTTGTCACCTACACATCTTACTCGTTCTTCAAAACTCACCTCCAGGAAGCTGAAGTCCGCAGCTCAAGGACCCTCTTGGTGGGGGTGTCTCCAAGCATATAGGCTTTATATGTAATATAAATAGTATATAAGCTTTCCCTTTTCCAACCGCACATCTGTGTGAGGCAGATTTTCTTCGTAGACTTCAACAAAAACAATAACGCAATAGACTGACTGCAGAGGCAGACGTGCCTGCGCAGCTGCTTCAGTAAGGCAGACGGGGATCTGTAATATGTGAAGTGATGGCATTCTTCACACAGAACTTCTTTGAAAACATAGTTATTTTTCACGAAACAGTTATTTATGTTAACATGCAATAGGTTCATTGTTATTTTAATGAACCAATTCATTTAATATTTATTTTATAATACTAACAAATACATTTTTGTGGGATTAACTGTCCCGCATAAATCTCCTATTCACCATGGATGAGAAGTAAGTCATCCCGGACATAATCTTGCTGTTCCGGTGAGAAAAAGGGTGGCAGTTCTGTCTAGTGGAGAACACCCTGTGTCCTTCTCCCAAATGGCTTTATTGGGAATGGTATGTGTAGGTGTACACAGCATACGTACGTAGTTCATCAATCAATGTCAAAAAGGCTGTAGTCGCACAAAAACAGGTATTATCTATAGATAACAATAGAAGGAGCACAGAGATTTGTCATAGGTCAGGGTCTGTGAGTCATGCTGACACCAGAGGGTCTTTAAGACGTGTTTCATGAGATGAGGACTTTACTCCTTGTGCCTTGAACTTAAACATCCAGTTTATATCACCAGGGCTATGCAAAACAAAGCAGAGCAAGCTTCCAAGGATACAATGTATTTATCAGACCTGATTCCAACGGGAACCCGCGGTGTTAGAGTCCGGTCACGTCCATCCACCACCTGCGTTACCTGGTTTTCCAGGGAGACTTACTAGCTCCTTCCAGAGCCTGCTCTTGTGGGGCTGCAATCTCCCAAACTGCCCAGAGCGGTCCCCAACACGTTTTATATAATACTCATTATATGTAGTATTATATTATCAACATACATTAACAGTTAATATTTAATGAGTTAATAAAACATTTCTCAGTTTTAATTTCCCTTACAGTAAATATTGATGGATATATGATAATCCACATAAACAAAAGCTCTTTGGGTTTCTCAGTAATACTTTAAAAATGTAAAAGTGTTGCCCTTGCTGGTGTGGCTCAGTGGGTTGGGCAGCATCTCACAGACCCAAAGGTCACCAGTTCAATTCCCAGTCAGGGCACATGCCTGGGTTGCAGGCCAGGTCCTCAAGAGGCGTGCAAGAGGTGGCCAATCGATGTTTCTCTTGCACATCAATGTTTCTCTCCCTCTCTTTCTCCCTCC
>PVJI01021213.1:0-27485 GCA_004026765.1 Micronycteris hirsuta
TTTTTTTTTTCTCTGAAGATTTAGGCATCTAAAAACAAGTGTGCTTTCCTGGAACTGGAAAGTATGCTCTTGATCTTATGCTTTCTTTTCACTGTTGAGAAGACATTTAAATGTTTATTAATTTAATAAATACTGACATGTTTAGTATTTGAGTGATATTTAAGCAATACTCAGAAGTTTAAGTTTCTTTAGATTTGTATAGGGTAAAGTGGGAAGCAAATTTTTCCATTTAAACCAATTCTGTTGTTTTTGTTTTAATTTATTTTACTTTGAAGTGACAAAACATGACACACTTAACTGGTTTTAATAATACATACCTTATTATTACATAAAAGATAAAACTGTCAAAAAGACAAAAATTAGATGACATAATAAGGGCATAAGAAACAATTTGTATACATCAACTAATTCTACAATGGGGGGATGTTTGTAGGTCTAGACTAGCAATTTCCAACATTTGAACTATTGAATACTTATTGGTTCCTGAGACACTATCTAGGGGAATGTGAGGTCCAAACAGATTGTATAATGATTTTATCGGTTTTTTTTTTGTTTGTTTGTTTTTTTGCTCCCATAACAAATAACCACAAACTTTGCAGCTTGAAACACAAATTAAGTAACAATTCTGTAGATCAGAAATCTCACACAGACCTCACAACACTAAAATAAAAAGGATTGGCATGGCTGTGATCCTTTTTGGAAGCTCTATGGTAAAATCTTTTTTCTTACCAGTTCAGGCTGTTGGCAGAATTTAATTTCTGACAGTTGTAGTACTGTGGTTCCATTTTACAGCTTCCAGAGAATAAGAGTATTTCTTGGCTCATGGCCCTCTCACTCAATCTTCAAAGTTAGTAACAGCAATTTCAGCGTGTGTCTTACAATGCAAATCTCTTCTTCCTCTCTTTCTGTCATTTTCTCTCTCTCTTTCTCTCACTACAACCAGGTAAGATTCTCTGATTTTAAGCATTTTGGTGATTATTTGAGCCAAACTAATAACCTAGAATAATATCTCCAGATTAATATCCATAAACTTAATCATTTTTGCAAAGTCTCAGCTGTCACGTAAGGTTACATATTCAATGATTTTGAGAATTACAACATAGATATGTTTGGGTGACATTATTCTGTCTACCACACTAATACTGAGACTATGTCATTCTAACCTGACATTTGTGCTGAGGGTGAAAAAGAAATAGTGTATAAACTATTAATATATTAGCACAGTCAAGACATTGATGACAAACTATTCAACATTAATGTACTTTTTTGCTTCTATCTGTTTGGAGTAAGACAAAAGATAAAACATGAAGAATATCCTTGATAAAACATTAAAATTATTAATTTTAGTAGTGATTAACTCTTAAGTATACCTCTTTGTAATATTCCAAGTCATCAAAAGAGATGCGTTCATAAACATTTTTGCTGTATTCTAAAGTATTATGGTTAATTGAGGGAAACACCTGTGCAATTGTATTAATTATACACATACCTAAAATTATTTTTATAAAGCTAGATTTTTGCTTGTATTAATATCATATAATTATGGTTATCTACACTTGTATATTTGGCTGATATATTCTTGAAAATAAACACATGACATTCAAGAAACCATGTCATGTCGTTTGTTGCAAATAATAAAATTTAAGATTTCAAGCCAAAATAAAAATCTGGAAAATTTCCACGTGCTTCTAGGAAGTTGACAGTTAACTTCAGTGGTGATAATAATGAATGTTACTTTTTAAAATATATTTTATAATGAAATGTAGCAACACTTGAGATATCAGCATAATTCAATAAACCAGTATTTTTCAAATTAAAAAAAAAACATGATGTAAAATATCTTGAATATGTGAACATAATCCTAAAGGAGAAAGATAATTTAGTAATAAGATATTTAGTGATACTCATTGTTTCTATTTCCAGTTACACACTACAACTAAACTTTTAGAAACTAATACTTACTTCAAAGCATATCAAATTATTTTCCCTTTTCAAATACATATGTTTGTGAAGCTGTAATTCTTTCATATACTTCAACTAAATCAACAAAGCAACAAAATATTTTCAGGCCTGGCTGGTGTAGCTCAGTGGATTGAGTGCAGGCTATGAACCAAAGGGTCACCAGTTCGATTCCCAGTCAGGGCACATGCCTAGGTTGCGGGCCAGGTCCCCAGTGGGGGTCATGTGGGAGGCAGCCACACATTGATGTTTCTCTCTCTCTTTCTCCTCCCTTCCCCTCTCTTTGAAAATAAATAAATAAAATATTTTTAAAAATTTGCAGAAGAATATTGTAAACCCAGCTATCTTCCATTACTCTATAGTTTAGAGATTTTAAAAACTGTAAATCACCATAGTCACTAATTTAGTGAAGAGGAGGAAAAATGTAGTTATATTTCATAAATATTTTACTAACGTAAAGTGTGAAGGGTTTACTATTTCATTTATACAAAAGGGCATATGTTTAAATCACTTAGTTTTAGGACTTCCAGACAAGATGGAGGCATAGGTAGGTATGGTTGCTTCGCAACCAAAAGAAGGACAACAAAAATTTTTTAAACAAAAAACAACCAGAACTGACAGAAAATCAAACTGTTTGGAAATCTGACAACCAAGGAATTAAAGAAGAAGGATTCATCCAGACTGGTAGGAGGGGTGGAGACAGGCAGCCGGGACACAGAAGATGTGCAGCAAGATGGTGAACCTGGCAGGCAAGGAGGCAGCTGGTGGACCAGTAGGTACCACATTTTTGTGCAGATAAGCCAGGAGAAACAACTGGGGAACAAGACAGACCATGCAACCTAGAGTTCCACTGAAGGAAACTAAAGCCTCAAAACCTCTGGCTGTAAAGCCTGTGGGGGTTCTGGTGGTGGGAAAAACTCCCAGTCTCACAGGAGAGTTCACTGAAAAAACTCAGGAAGTTGTAGAATGTACTCAAGCCCACCCCCTAAGAATCAGAACCAGAAGGGCATAATTTGCTTGTGGGTATCAGGGGAAGTGACTGAAAGCAAGGTAAGAGCTGAGCAAGCACCTTTGTTTTTTCTCAGACCACTCCCCCACATAGAGCACCACAATGCAGAGACCTGGGTGGCCCTGCTTGGTGAATACCTAAAATTCTGCCCCTTTAGAATGTAACAGGCACCCTGAGGGGAAAAAAAATATATATATATGGCCCAACTGAAAGAACAGATCAACACTCCAAAAACAGAACTAAGCAATGAAATGATAGCCAGCCTATCAGATGCATAGTTCAAAACACTGGCATTCAGGATGATCATAGAAATTATTGAGTATAATCACAAAATAGAGGAAGAAGTGAAGGCTACACAAAGTGAAATAAAGGAAAATATACAGGGAACCAACAGTGAAGGGAAGGAAACTGGGACTCAAATCAATGATTTGAAACAACAGGAAAAAATAAACATACTACCAGAACAGAATGAAGAAATAAGAATTCAAAAAAATGAGGAGAGTCTGAGAGACCTCTGGGAAAACTTTAAATGTTCCAACATTCGAATCACAGGGCTGTCAGAAGGAGAAGAGCAAGAAGGGGCTAGAAAGAATTATTCAACATCATGAAAGACAAGGACCTACATCCAAGATGACTCTATCCAGCAAAGCTATCATTTAGAATGGAAGGGCAGAAAAAGTGCTTCCCAGATAAGGTAAAATTAAAGGACTTCATCATCACCAAGCCCTTATTACAGGAAATGTTAAAGGGATTTATCAAAGAAAAAGAAAGGATTTATCAGTGAATTGAGTTCCAGCCTGTGAACCAAAGGGTCACTGGTTCTATGAACAGTAAAATGGCAACAAACTATCAACAACTGATCTTAAAAAACAGAAACAAATAAACAAACTAAGCAAACAACTAGAGCAGGAACAGAATCACAGAAATGGAGATCACATGGAGGGTTATCAGAGGGGCAGATTAAGGGGGAGAATGAGAGAAAAGTTACAGAGAATAAGAAGCATAATTGTCAGGTACAAAATACACAGGGAGAGGTTAAGAATAATATAGGACATGGAAAAGCCAAAGAACTTATTTGCACGACCTATGGACATGAACTAAGAGGGGGGATGCTGGTAGAAGGAGGAAAGGGGAAGAGGTGGATAAAGGGGAGAAAAAAAGGGACAACTGTAACAGCATAATCAATAAAATATACTTAAAAGAAAAGTAAATCTCTTAGTTTTAATATCAATATGAAAAATATAGGTAAATATTACCACATACCAAAATTTATTTGGGGTTCTCCCTAATTTTAGGAATATAAAGTTTAGGATCAAAACTTGTAAAACTGGAGAATTGATTGATGGTAAATATTTTATTTTAGCAACTGTTATGGTAATTTTTATGACATTGTTAAATACTAATGATTAAAAGGCAAATCTATGTTGTCCCATAATGGAAATATGCAAGTAATACATGTGTGAAAGGAATTGCTTGTTTCATAAAATATATTGGTTGCATCTTATACTTATTTGGAAATATTATTTTTGTTTTATTAACAAAAAGAGTATATATGTAACTAGTAGATTTAAGAGTACATATCTATATTTCCTTTCAGTTTCATTGTTTTTTTCTTGCATGTATTTTGAAGTTCTGTGTATAAAGGCATACAGAATTATAATTTTTACATATTCTTAAAGACTTAACTCCTTTTTCATTACATAATGGCCATTTTTTAATTCCTGAGACTATTTTATTTATACTACTTTTTTTCAAATTAATATGCTCTTCCAGCTTTCTTTTCATTAATCTTACCATGGTATATTTTTCTGCATATATTTACTTTCATCCTGTGTCATTACATTTAAAGTCAGTCTTTTATAAACAATATATGTTTGCTATTGTATACCTTTCAAAGGTCTCTGGCGTATATGAACTGTTCATATTTGGAGTGATTACCGAGATAGTTAGATTAACATTGATCATGTTTATAATGATTTTCTATTCATTATATAAATATATATACATATAACACTATATATATATATATAACATAATACAATGCACTCTAATTCAGGATTCATGGAAAAGGCTTTATGGAGAGACAAAAATAAATTACTCCTATTAGATCATGAATAGGAACATTAAAAACATGGTTTACAGGGCCTACTCAAGAGAAAGTAATTATTTTATGTAGCCATTATAATAGTTACAATTTTTTAAAATGTTGGCTATTATTAATTTTATTAATACTTATGTCAATATCAGATTTTATATTAAAAATTTGTCCTGGCTGGTGTGGATCAGTGAATTGAGTGCCAGCCCAAGAACCAAAGGGTCACTGGTTCAATTCCCCGTCTAGGGCACATGCCTGGGTTGCAGGTTGGTTTCCCAGTAGGGGCTGCACAAGAGGCAATCACACACTGATGTTTCTTTCCCTCTCTTTCTCCCTCCCTTCCCCTCTCTAAAAATAAATAAATAAAATCTTTAAAAATAGATTTGATATTAAAAGTTCAAAATTTATTTAATGTATCCTTGATTAGTATAATATTGATTCTTATAATTACTTCTTCAAATATCTATTGCCTGAATTTTATGTTTTATTCAGATATATACTATTTCATAGAAATTAACAAAATTTCTATGGCATAAAATAAAAACCAGCATGGTATTAACCTGTAGATTTATTATATCTGTTTAGTGTGTAGTCATTGTTATTTGAGTTAAATCATTTGCTTTAAATTAAATCTATAAAAGCATAGGGTAAATTGTCTTTGGATTTTATTTGGCTTCTGGTCTATTTTATTACAGAGGATTAGACATAGCTTGGAGACATTCTGCACTAATGGAAAAGAAATACTTAATTTGAACATACTTAAAAGAAGTAATAGTGTGGTAACTCAGATGCCATTAAAGTTTTTTGTTCTAATGTTGGTAGTTCATTTTCTATAATTATAAAGAAGATTAGTATTAGTAGATTAGTATTGATGTAACTAAATTATTCCAGAGAAATTGTTACTTTAAACCTTCATTTTCCTAAATAAAACAAAAAGTACTTGTTTCAAATGTTTTAAAGTCATTCTTATAACTGTTTTAAAAGTTAATAAAGAAAACTAAATTACCAAAGTTTTTGATGAGAAACAATTTTAATAGCAATTTTAGTGTCAGAATTATGATAGCTTCTTCACAAAATGCATTCTTAAAAATTTCAAGTCATCTCTATTTTATTTTTTCATCATTAGATAATTTTTTCATTAGTGCAGAAATATCTTTCCATCAGACACTTAAATCATTTAGTAAGTAAATGTTTGAGCTTAGAAAGTTTATTGGTGTTCCACTGAAGTTCTTTTTTTATTAAATTTATTGGGGTGACATGGGAAATAGATCATATAAGTTTCAAGTGTTCATTTCTATGACATATGATCTGCATGTTGCATTGCGTGCACACCACCCAAAGTCAAATCAACTTCTGTCACCAAAAATTTGAGTCCCTTTACCCTTTACTAGCACTTTACCCCACTTCGCTCTGGTAACTCCCATGCTGTTGTCTGTGTCTATGAGTTTTTGTTTGTTAACTTGTTCCTTTCAGTTTTATATCCCAAATGCAAGTGCAAGTATATAGTTCTTAGCTTTCTCTATCTGATTTCTTTCATTTGACATGATATTCTTGAGGTCCATTTTGCAATTTTGACGAAAAAAATAAAATACTTAGGAATTAACTTAACAAAGGATGTGAAAGGTTTATATACTGAAAGTTACAAAGCATCATTGTACAGCTTGAAAAAGACACAATTAAATGCAAAGATCTTCTGTGTCCATGGATTGGAAGGATCAACATAGTTAAAATATCCATGTTATCCAAAGCAATACATACATTTAATACAATCCCCATCAAAATCACCTAGAAGTGGAACCAATCAACAAAACAAACAAGCAAGCAAAATATAACCAGGGACATTGAAATTAAGAACAAACTGACAGTAACCAGAGGGGAAGGGGGAAGGGATAAAGGGGGAAGTTTTCAGGAACATGTACAAAGGACACAGGGACAAAACCAAGGAAGGGTAGGATCGAGTATGGGGAGTGGGGGTAGCTGGGGTAGGGGGAGTGGTAGGGATAAAATGAAGACAACTGTACTTGAACAACAGTTAAATTTAATAAACTAAAAAATATTATAATATGTAGTGCAAAATCTACCATATATTAGTATTCATCATATAATTAATAGTTATTTGTTGTAATATTAAAGCTGTATGCAAGGAGAGGAAAAGAAAATCTCAATAACATTTTTAAAGAAATAAAACAGAAAAAAATCATCAGATTTGTATGGTCAAAAAAAAAAAAAAAGAAAAGAAAAGAAAAGACTGTGAAAAGCCAAAGCAATCCTGACAAAAAAAGAACAAAGTTGGAGGTATCACACTATCTGACTTCAAATTATACTACAAAGTGATGATAATCAAAATAGCATGATATTAAAAAAAAAAGACACATTATCATTCTAAGACACTCATAAGGGAACGCGAAGAAATACCATGGAGGAACACACCTTTAAAGAATTTCTCAGTCACAATTCATTGAAATTTGAACAAGGTAGTTCCAAATTACTAGCATCTCCATTCACCTGGCAGAAAAACATGGAAATATTCTTTGTAAGAAAATGGCATTATCTCTGGCTTCAGATTTTTTCACTATTAAATTTATAAATACATTGTATGAGGGCCCTGGCTGGTGTAGCTCAGTGAATTGAGTGCAGGTTGGGAACCAAAGGGTCCTGGTTCTATTTCCAGTCAGGGCACATGCCTATGTTGTGTATACTTTTTCAGTCATGTATATGACTTACAAATATTTTCTACTAGGCATCTTATGGATTAATTTTTTGGTGATCAGGAATTTTTGAATTTTATAAAACCCAATGTTTCAACTTATGAGTTCATATACTCTGTCATCTCTAAAAAATCTAGCGTCACAAAAATTATGAAAAATACACCTGTTTTCTTACGTTGTTTTTTATTGATTTTAAGTTTAGGCCTATGGGTCATCTCAAATTGATTTTTGTGTAAGCCATGAGGTAGAATTCAAACAGCACTTCTTCCTTCTCTTTTGCCTACTGCCCTTCTGCCTTCTTCTTCTGCTCCTCCATTAAGCACAATTCATACTTAGAAGTGATGAAATTAGGGTCCATCTCCTTGAAGATAGAGCATCTATAAGAATTATTTAAAATCCTTCTTGAGAGATTTGTTTGACCTCCTCCATTTTCAAATTAATCCAATAATTCATGAACTAATACTTACTTATTTTATATATTGGGTTATCATCCAATACTACACAATTTATTTTGTAGCACTCATTGTTTTGATATCCGTGAGAGAATACAAAATATTTGGTGGCTTTTTATTGCAAAGTTATTGTGCTAACTTTTAAACAATTTGCTGGACCATAAAAAATTGTAAAAATGGCTTTAAATGAGAGAGAAAAAACCCTTTGTGTAAATGCTTTAATCTAAACAATAACACAGCATAAAGGGTCTAAGTTCAATCATTAACAACTTCTTGTAAAATATTCAGAATTTACCTATGCATAAAACCTTCTAATAAATGTCAATCATACAAAATAACAAACTAGAAAAGAAGGAAGAAAAAACTGCCTCTTCATTGCAGAAACTATATTCTAACACCCAAATTCAGGTTAAAAAACAGATCTAAGATATTGCCTAACTCTCTGACCTAAGAAGAATTAAATCAGCAAAATATTTTATGGATGGTTGAAGAAACACCTAAAAGGACAAAGAAGCATGCCCTTAATATGGCATATATCATATATTTCTAAAATTTAAAAATGTTTCATCCTGTGGAATAATAATAAAAATGAGACATATAGGAGCATGTCTCACTTTTTTATTCTAAAATCACTACATCGGGTTATGGATACAATGCAGATACACTTCATAAAGTTGTATGTAAAAATCTGGCCCATAAATAAATAAAAGATATTCTTAAACCATGTGACATGAATAGATACTTAAAGTACAATCTTTTAAAATAAAAAGATATTTCTTAAAAGTGTTCTAAATTATCTCCAATCGTGATAATAAATCACACCTATGTACAGCAAGGAAATAACACAGAAAACAGGCACATTTAGGACACTTTCCAGATAACATCATTATATTTAGTAACTGAGGAGAATAATGTCAATGTTTTGTGTTTTATTTGCATTTTGTATATTACTATAGTACAGATTCTAAATGTAACTTAAATTTGAAGACTTAACTACATTATAGCTATAGATTTGAAATAATTGGTTAACTGCACACAGAGATATTTTCCATATAACACCTAGAAACAGCATAGAATATTCTTTTAAATATTTTGTTCATTTATTTTTAGAGAGAAAGGAAGGAAGGGAGAGAGAGTGAGAGAGAAACATCAGTGTGTGGTTGTCTCTCACGCACCCGCAACTGGAGACATAGGCCACAACCCAGGCATATGCCCTGAGTGGGAATCAACCAGTGACCCATTGGTTCGTTGGCTGGTGCTCAATCCATTGAGCCACATCAGCTAAGGCTAAAGTATTTTTTGACTTAAAAATTTCCAAATCAAAATCTTTTTTCCTATATACAGGGTTGGGGGAAACTGTTACAGTTTGCCAAATGAATTAGTTTATTTTGTAAGTTAGAATGTTAGTGTTTTAAAAAATGTAATGACCTCTCTAATGTAAAAACAGAATCAGAACAAAAACTCAAGACCTTTTCCTTACTTACACTTTCATTTTTCAATTCAAATGTAAAAAAAGTATTTTAAAGCACTAGAGCTATTATGCATTTTGTAAATAATGAATATAATAATAAAATATTGTCAGTTATCAAAAGTATCCAAAATTATTGTGTCTAAGATATGTCCAACTTTCCTCCAGTTATTACAGAAAAAATATAATTTTTATTCTTGTGTGTATATATAAACTATATACACAATTATATTAATAATTTGTTGATGTATTTATATTAGCCTTTAAATAGCCCTTAAATATTGTTCCATGCAATGTTGCATAATATTTCTTTCCAATAGATTCTGACATTTTCAGTGAATTGTTAATTTTTAAAAGCTAAATCAAAAATATCATTTTCAATGATATTTTTGGAATTCAACTAACTGACATAATTTTGAGTAAAATTTCTCAAACTTATATTAAGAAAATATTGTATAGAATCATTCAGTCTTGTGTAACAGAGTTTATTATGTATTCTAGACTTATGCAACTTTAGAATACAACCAAAATTTATAAAAATATCTGAAATTTATTTTACATACTTTGTTTTGTTTTATTTTACCTGTTTTGCATTTTTACCTGAAGCTGAATTTTTTTATTGTTGTTCAAGTACAGTTGTCTCCATTTTATCCCTACCTCCCCTCTACCCCGGCCACCCCACTCCCCATCCTTGATCATACCCTCCTTTGGCTTTGTCCATGGGTCGGTCCTTTATGCATGTTCCTGAAAACCCTTCCCCCTTCTGCCCCTATTATCCCTCCCAGCTCCCCTCTGGTTACTATCAGTTTGTTCTTAATTTCACTGTCTCTGGTTATATTTTGCTTGCTTGTTTGTTTTGTTGATTAGGTTCCACTTACAGATGAGATCATATGGTATTTGTCTTTCACCCCCTGGCTTATTTCACTTGAATTCTTTTTTTATTAAATTTATTGGAGTGACATTGATTAATACAATTATATAGGTTTCAGGTGTACAATTCTGTAGTATACCATCTGCATATTGTGTTGTATGTTCACTACCTCAATTCAAGTGTCCTTAGATTTTTTGTTCTGGAATAACATTCAATTCCCTACTAATGACACACTGTTCCTGGAGTGATACACTTAAAAACATTAATAATATAACACATTGTTGTGACTGGATTTTAGATGAATTTATACAAATTTTAAAAGACTGTAGGTAGATGCTTATTTTTATACATAAATACTTTCTTTACTAAATGACATACAAATCCTTAAAAAGTGGGAAAAAGAGTTATGACTAATAAAATGAATGTTTCAATATTATATGGCATATTAAGTGCAGGGGGAATTTTTCAGGCATTTCTATTAATGCATTTCTGTCTTCCTCCTTTAATCATGTTTTCTTTTGTGTATTTCCACTCTCATTTCTTCCAGAGAAAAATGTACAACAATGTGCACTGACAGATTTAATCCTTTCATCAAATTTTATAAAAGCCTGGGGGATATTTGAAATTTTATATGGCTGTCTGATTTTAAACACGGCCTTTGCATTAGTGGTCAAGGGAGTGCTAAATCTCTTTCTAGAAATGCAAAAGTAATGCTGAAACATCAAGGCAGAAGAAACAGCATTTATTACCTAATCACATAATAATGAACAGAAGTATCTTTCGACATCATATATAGAAACAAGTAGAAGTGTAATGTAATAACTGAGTTGAAATGAGATGAAATTCATTTTGTATAAATGGAAATTTGTTGTTATATGCAAAATATCAGTTTAATAAATGACTAGCTATTTTAATATAACTCTATTCATATCCCACAGAAAGAATACTAAACCACTATTGTTAAATTGTTTATATTATGATAAAAATGTATGTTGACTTTGTAATATCTTTATAATAAACCAGAGAAGGACAGGAAATAATCTTCATTACCAGTTTGGTTTGGTCATCTCATATATTTTAAGATTCCTTAAGAGGTATACATATTAACTTAAAATACAGTTTCATTCCCTCACTGATTTTTCCTTAATAAATTGTGCTTATCTTGATTCTAAAGCTGACTTGGCTTACTCTAGACTTTGGCACCCAGCTTAACCACTTCTATGTTCCTTTCACTGTCTCATACCTAAGAAAAAAATTCTCCAAACCCCCTTGGGTTGGCATATCAATTCAACAAGTTGCTGAGCCTTGAGATACAAAAACATTATACATCCTATAGCTGCTGGTGGTGATAATGAGTGAGGTTACAGAAATAGGTCTATAGCTACATTCTGCAGTCTGTTCAAGAGACAGAATAGCATAGTGGTAAGATAGTGTTTGTTGTCCTTATTTTATTAGTCACAAGTTTTGTGGATATGAAGGGTAACAGTGAAGATACTAAGGATGAGAAAAGCAACAATAATTTGCCTCTCTCTCATTGTTAGTTACAGTGTTAGTTCTTGAAATCTATTTCCCAGTTTAACTTCATTAATTTACAATCCTTCACCCTCTCCAATAAGGTCTTAAGTACATGAATCTATTTACTAGCCTACTTTTTGGTTAACATATCTGTGCTAAACCCTTACAGATTATATCAAGAAACCTTGATAGTATAAATGTGTCATTATATGACTAAGTCTAAAGTCAGTCTTCCTCTTTTTTTAGTGGAAAGAAAAACACACCTTTGAAATTCTCACTGAATCACTAGATAACAAAATGAAGCAACTATTCTGTGATCTTCAATTTATAATTAGGAAATTATTCTAACATGTGTTAGAGAACTTCATACCTTGAGAATTTTATATTTCATAATCTTTGAGTTAAATTTAATGTTATAAAATTTGAGATCTTCAAAGACTATTCTAACTCCCTTTTCACCCTTGCCCACCTATAGTTTAGAAGTGGGAAAGACCAATAACGAATTCCTCAAACTCCCTTGATAGTAAAATGGCCATGTGACTCAGGTTTTATCAATGAGGCATAAGAACAGCTCAGCAAATTTGCTAAGGAACATATGTAAAATTTATTTTTGATTTTAAGAAAATGTAATGGGATGTATCACTGAAAGTTCCTTTTCCTCTTTTATCTTCATTGAATGGTGACATAATGCTTAGAGCTGTTGAAGTCACATTGTATCCATACACAATAAGCACAAGGGAGCAAAACCAACAGTCCTGGCCAGGTAGTTCAGTTGCTTAGAGCATCATTCAGATGTACCACGGTTGTGGTTTTGATCCCTGGTCAGGGCACGTGCAAGAATCAACCAAAGAATGCATAAATAAGTGGAACAACAAACCAATGTTTCTCTCTGTCTCTCTTTCTCTCTAAAATCATTATTTATTTTAAAAGAACCAAAGCCAACATACAAAATAATGGCTGAGCAAAAAGATCAAAATAGAATATGAGTTTCATAATATCAGTGAACTAGTGAGCAAATGTCGAATCTCCTATCTCCAGATATCTCAGAAATTAATGGGTCATTTTACTTGTGAATTAGGGTACTTATTTTCAAAGATTTTTTTTTAACTTTTGGCTGAATATATCACTTGCTAGTTTTGTGAGATGAGGCCTTTTCTAAGGTTCCAGAAACCATACATAAAATTGAGATAGTAGCTCCAAAGATATGAATACATTTAAGTAAAAGTAAAATTATACATTGAAAATACCATACTTAAACAAATAATACTCTAGACGTAAATTTTCAAATAAGGATTGAGTTCATTATGGTTGTATATAACTTCAGGTCCTAGGGTAGCATTTTTCCTTTCTGTGCTTCTAGGCTTGCAGATAAACACTGAAGGAAGAGGCTCCTGACCTCAGAGTTACACAAGAATTTGAGAAATTAATCAAGGTAAGTGGAATAACCTATATCAGAACAGTATATGAGAAAAGTACCACTCTTCCATAACTTTAACACACTAATGACTCCTCTAGAGTGTGCATTCAGTTCTCAGTGTCAGTCTCCAGAAAAAGTAATTGTTGATTCAGTGCCATCTGGCATATAATGACGTAAAAAATCTCGGGCGTCATGTGGTAGGATTACTTAATTCAAACATTCAAGTGAAACATATATTTATTAAGTATAAAAAAGTATGCAAGGGTTAATAACTTAGATGATGTGCTTTTATAATATACAAATACAGCAGCATTTAAAATTTTACTTAAATAAGGAGGAATATTTTAACTTTGGGTGACATTTTGTAAAAGATTCTTAAATGACTAACTTCAAGTAGCACCGACGCTCCTATGGTACCTGGGCTAGCTTCAGTACCTACCCCTGGCAGCAATGATTGGGAACTTTAAATCAAACTTTCAAACATATTCATTTAGAATAACTCAGCTCACTAAATAGAATGCCATCATTTAACATGAGCATCATTGTATTCTTCTGCCTGTGTTTACATACATCTATGTAGCATGCTATTTATATTGTTATGGAGTGGACTTTGGTTCCGATCCTGCTTTCCTGGGACTCAGCTACACTCACTGCACTCAAGGTGTAACTGCAGTGAACATAGGTCCTGCTTCATATGTGGTTATTCTAAATAAATAACTTCAAGGCTTCAAGGTTGTTATACTAATTGCAGTGATAGCTCAGTGACTCTTTCTTCAATGTCCTAATATTTTCTTCCACGGGTCTTGTTTTTGTTGTTGTTGTTGTTGTTGTTGTTGTTGTTGTTGTTGGATTTATTTTTTGCTGCTTTCATCATTTTTTATTTGATATTACCTTCCTCATAAACAATAACAGTAAAACTAACTAGAATTTATTATACAGTGCTCAGTTCTGGTCCTATTCCTTCAATGGGAGGCATTTTTAGCTGGGGATAATGTTATTTTGTTAGTTGAATAATGTGTGCTAGCTTAAACACTCTTTTGTTTAATTTTTTTCTCAAAATCTCTTTTCTCCCACCTTTTGCTTTTTCACTGACTATAGATAATGTGCACCTATTGTCAAAAAGATGCAAAAAGTATAATACATATGATGCTCAAGCAGTGAAACATATTTATGGCTAATCATGTATACGTACAGAAGTGACAGTCTCATACCCTAGGTTTATTGTTGGGATATTTCAAATATTGCCTCTTTCTTCAAAATAAAAATTGAAAGCAGTAAAAAAACAGTAGGATGAAGAGTGTAAAAGATTGCAGTTAGTAGGGACTCAGATAAGGATAACAATTCCAGTCAATACAGTTTGGATGTGAGGCACTCAGCAAGTCATTTTACTTGTATGAGTCCTTACTACCTCGTCTACAAATAGGGGAGATAATAAATCCATCTAAGAAATGGTTTGAGCAAGGTGGCAAATGGTCATGAAGAAAAAGCCTGGGACACAGTAGCTACACATACAGAGTATATGTGTACATAGACCCTATATTGTTATAAATCAAATACTGATATCGTACACATGAAAAAGGATATTTATCTATTACATTTATTTGTTCTTTTTATTTGCTGATGATTTCGTTGATGATTTGTGATAGATGCAATCACCATCATATACCTCCAGGAGGCATATTTAATTTTTGTAAGGCTTTTTTAACAGATACTACACATTCTAAAGTCATTTTTAAGAAAACTTCTTTTCTATGTATTAACCTTTCACCTAAGCACATTGTGACAGTATTTCAAGCAGAATTACCATATAGAAACTGTTTAATTATACCTTTATTATGATGGTGATAATATCTATCACAAATCATCAACAATATCATCAGCAAATAAAAAGAGCAAATAAATGTAATAGATAAATAGCCTTTTTCATGTGTGCGATGTCAATATTTGATTTATAACAATACAGAGTTTATGAAATTAAGAACAATCTGACAGTGACCAGAGGGGAGGTGGGACGGAATAATGGGAGGGAAGGGGGGAAGGGTCTTCAGGAACAACTATAAAGGACACATGGACAAAACCAAGGGGGCGGGGTGGAAGCAGGGGAGGGAGGTGAGGATGGCTGGGGTGTGGGGGGAGTGGTCAGGGAAAAATGCAGGTAACTGTACTTGAACAACAATAAAATAATAATAAAAATAAAATTAAATATGCCTTTCTCTATAAACTTACAGCTATCTATTGCTTCTTGTTTGTGTTCTAGAAAAAAATATTTCATATTATTCGTAAGTAAATGGCCTTAGAGTCAACATGGTGTCAATATTGGGGTCAAAATATTAAAAAAAATATTTTTAATTGAAAATGTTTAGGTAAACATCTGATGCTGTTTTACATTTTATAGTATCATATTACCAGCAAAAACTAAGAGTAGTCTTCCTTGAATTCAGCATAGACAGATCTTTGACTGAATACTCTTACACTCTTATTTGTATACGCTAATTTGTATTCCAAAAAGGACAAAATGCTCAATAAAACTGAGTAGTTTCTACATGTGCCTCTTGCGGTCCTGGTATTTAATGTGTTCAAAAAATGTATCTATGAGGCTAAATGAAAATATTAGAGCCCTACTTTAATATGGAAGAACAACAACATCAACAAAAATCTAAACAGACAAAATGGACAAAAAGTGACCATAATGGGTAAACTATAGGTTACATATATGTGGAGAGTAAAACAGTTTTTACAGTGTTAGCCATGCTATAAAGCCTGTGAACAGAAAGGAAATTTAAATAATAAAAAGTCATTTTACTGCCAGGGAAGAATTTTACAATTTTATGTTGAATCCTTTAGAATAGGACTCTTGATACACACCTGGAAACATGGGCAGAGGATGCTTTGATTGTTCAAGTTTTCTTTGCTTGTCTGATCAAGAACAGTATTACTTGTATCTGAAATCCCTTATACTACCCCGAACAACCTTGCCATAGAGGCAGACAATGTATGGTTTGAAGGCTCCTGGTCTGGCAGCACTTGCACCCATCAATCTGTCCTGGGGGACAGCGGGTTGACTGAATCCACAGCCCTGCTTCTAATCAAGACACTCACTGACCCAAACCTAGGGAGAGTGAGCAGGCGCATCGTTTTCATCTTTTAGAGACAAAACACAATAAACAACATATGTTCCTCTTTGCACTAACACAAAAGTCCCATTTTGGTTATTAATGTTGAAAATACTCAGAGTGAGTTAAACCATTAATTACTTTGACAGTATTTACTCTCCCAGTGGTTTATATATGATTAGCTGTAACATATGTTGCACTACTTAAAAAAAAAAAAAAAGTAAAACGAAGGAAGGATGAGTGAAGAAAAATTGTCGTTTTTCTGGAGACGTGATGAAAAGCACACCTATACTCTCTGCATTTGTCTCTTTTACTCTAGCTTCTTGCTCATCTCTTAATTTGTCTGTCAAGGCTTGAAAAAAGCTTCAAGTGCTTCTACTTCAAAACAGAACTTGCATTTTAGCCGGTAAGATTTTGACATTTTCAAGCCAAAAATTCAGGGTAAAAAATGTTGAATTTAGGAATCAGTTCAATTATCAAAGACAGGAGAGTCATCAAAAAAAATTCAATGAAGTGGCAATGTTTTGCTTTAGGGGTGAAGTTTTGTTTATATTTGTTGAGGGGTAATGCTTTTTTTGCATCCGTTTAAAGATTAAAACTAAGCATATTTTATATATGACTGAGTTCATCTAAGAAAATTAACCTATGTGTTATTATTCATAGAAAATACTATGGTAAAGTGCAAGTTGAGGAAATAGCGAAAGCATAGGCATATTATAACCTACAACCTGTAGTTTGTATTAATACCCTGGACTCCAAATTATTAGTTTAACAAAGGAATGTATGATTTTAGTAAATTGTATGTGGAAACATATCTTAATCAGAAATCACTCCTGCTTTATCTAAGACCTATTTTATATAATGACATTTTACAGAACTAAGGCAAAACTTTGGAGTGAAGGAATACATTTCTATAAATTTCATATTAGCTTGTTGCTCTAAAGATATATCCTGGGATTACTAATCCACAAAAAATGAGGTTACTGACCTATTTTGGTGGATTTTAAGTTGCTTCTTTATGGCTCTGCTAATTGTATCTTGTGAATACTGGAAGAGAAACTGCTCAGCTGGAAGGCGTTGCTGTCATACAGCCAATCCAGTGCACGCACAGCCAGTGGTAGCTGTCTTCCTACAGCCCTGAGGTGGTTCCAAGCAGCTGGCGCCCTCCCAGAGCCAGGAGTCACGCGGCTCCGCACACAGAGATTCCCTGCAACTTTCCTATCTCTGCGTAAAATGTCTCCTTCTCATTGTGAAAGTGCTGCTAAAAGCCTATGACTACAAAGCTACTGAAAATTGAGGAAGCAGAGAAAAATTGCCCTTAGTTTTCTGGAACCCTGAACATTGATCAATGCGAATAGGTATTATGTGAGCATATAAGAAGTGCAGGGGCAGCAGCACTGCGCCCTCCATGGTTTCCAAGAGCAGCCGGAGCCACAAGACACAGAGCAGGTCAGCTGAGCGGCATCAGAGGCTATTTGAGGGCTTTGCCATGCAGCCCTTCATACCGTCTGTCTCCAAAGGGAACTGAAGTTATTCTTGTTTTATGTAATTTAAAATGGCTCCCCTTCACAAAGAAATGAGTCTTGTACTATGAGAAGCATTTTCTTTCTTTTTTGATGATTGTTTCACAATAAAAAGAGTATATTTTCTGCTGATTAATTTTTTTCTTTGAAAAGAGAAAGGCAGAAATGCAATAGAATCTGTAAGTCTTCCGAGAAAATCACTTATCCCTTCTGAATCTATTTCCTCATCGTTAAGCATGAGGTAATATCATATACCTTTATGAAATTATTTTAAGATCTTATTTAATACAATATCTTTATTAAGTAAATAAGTAAGGTATTTTAACTAATAAAATATTATTTATCATTATCATTATCCATTATCCTTTGTTTAGTCACTTTTGAACCAATCACAGCAACGATGAAGGTATTTACAGACACTATTTTGTTGAAACATTAGTTTATGTATCTTATATATGCAGTATAAGTCCTAAATGTAAACTTTGGCTTCTTCAATGTTTTTTAGTTATTTAACACAACACAGAGTAGAGTCTTGTAATACTAGATATTATAAGGAAAACTAAGGATTATAAAGGCAAATCAGCATTCTCCTTTATAAATCTCAGTTTACTAAGGTGAAAACATACACACAGGACAAATTGAGAAAGTTTCCAGGACAGTCTCTCTGTGGTGCTTACAAAGCAGGCTTCCTACAGAAATGCATTGGTTGGAGAGTAGACCACACCAATTCCACCCAGATTTCATCCTCTCACTAGCTGGTCTATTCGACCCCTGCAGGGAAGTGTGTTGCTGTTTCTCACAGGGCCACGCCATCATTCTCTGAGCTGGTATCATGGTGTTTATACTTACTCACAACAAAGACCCTCAAACTTGCCAGGTAATTCAAGTTCAGTCTCCTTCAGCACTATGATTTTCAAACTTTGTATTATACTTTCTAGCTCTTCCTTTTTCTACTTAGAAAGTCCAAGTATATGGTAGAGTTACAAGGCACTATTTTCTTAACAATAAATTTTCCCTGAAAATGATTTCTACAAATTGTCTCAAATAAAATACCTTCCTCAGAATTGATAAGATATGTATGTTTGCATCTACATAGGTGCAGGCATACCCCTAAGATGTTGCAGGTCTGGTTCTGGACCCTCACAATAAAGCAACTATCACAATAATGTGAGTCATAATGTCCTGGTGAAGGGTGTTACCTTAATTAAAAACAGAAAAAGAAACACCTATGGAGCTCAATAAAGTGAAGCACAGTAAGACTGGGGTGTGCCTACATAGAGAGAGAGGTACCAGTAAACAGGATCTAGAGGTAGCCTGGCACGTGACTGTACTAAATGTGAGGTAGACCTGATGGAACGTGACATCGCTCTTCCATGACATAGACCAGATGTGACGTGTTGTGGATTTGATGTAATTTCATGTTACGTGTATCTGAGGCAATGTGATGTGGAGTAAACTTGACATAGATGTTGGCATAGAGATTCTGAACTTGATTCTGCTAATTATTCAGGAGATGATTTTTTGTCTTCTCTGTTTTCCAGCCCTTTGGAAGAACTTGCTTCATTCATAAATATATTCATATGTTAAGCAGAGCCACAGGTATAAGACTGACTTCCAGCTTCTCTACTGTCTAGCTCTGAGAAGCTGGATAAGTTACTTAAATTCTCTTAGCTTCATTTCTCTAACCTTTTAAACATGTGATTATCAATAATGAATTGAGAATGAATTATATCCAAGCCCCACATGGGACCATTTCAAGAAGCTATGCTAGCCATTGTTGTTGTTACATTCCTGCTCTTAAGATTATACCATGTGTGCAAAAACCGGCTGAAAGCGACTCCTGCCTCGTTGGCATTTTATGAATTTACTGCTTAGTGCACCCGTTTTATAGATGCGTCTACATCTTCATAGAAAGACAGCTTAGGAAGCCTAATACTTTTTACTTCAAGTTTTGTGGTTACAATACTCAGCTTTTAAACTCCATCTTTTAGCGTCTGTATCGTAGAGTTCATTGCTGAAATGATAGCAGTTTTAAAGAACAAAGACGGCTGTGCTAGCGTAGGCACTAGGTTTTGCATTGTGACAAGTTTTGATAAAGAATACACGGCGTGCTAAGGTTAGTGAATGATTAATGTTAGACGGAACTGGAGATAGAACTTGGAATGTAAGGATTGTCACTTTCTCCAGAAATTTCAAAATTCATTCTTCATCCACAGAAATGCACAAGATAGTAAACATCAATAAATGACACGTAGAGTATATGGATGTTTCATTTTTTCATCCAAATATATGTCCATGTATACATTATTTTATCCTCTTTTCTTCCCTTTCATCCTCCCATAGAGTAATTTTAATGAAATAATATCCCAACGTTTCTTATCTTCCTGATATGTTATTAATGTATTAAGTATTAAATAATACAGAAATAGTCTAAATGAGATTTTCAAGGATATACAAGTGAAAACTTAGTAGAAGCTAGTTATGTGTCTTCTTTAGAAATGCAACATGTCTGTCACTATTCTTTTAAGATGCACTAAATTGCCACTTCCACCACTTCTTATTAGGCCAGGAAAGCAGCAAACAGGAAATTATTGTAAAAGTTAAAGAGATATCAAGTATGTATATCCATAAAGTGCACCTGTAAAGAAAGCTTTGATACACATTTTACATGTGGTGCAATAATTATATCTGAACACTCATGCTGCCAGCTGAGTTTTCCAGGAATGAAGATTGGGATGAATTTGGCATGTAAGATATTTAGAACAGATCAACATCTCTAGCCTGCAACCACATTACAGGATAACCCTGCAAAGAGCTCTGGAATGTAATAGCTCATCGGAGTGGCCAATAAGCCTTCTATTGAATTCTCCGATGAAAGAATGCCAAATGTGGAGACCTGGGCCTCCAGCGTTGCAGAGAGAGAATTGTAGGCATCCGAGTACTCTTCCTCTCAGAGACATAACAGCATAAAAAGGTTTTGATGGAATATATACACTGCATCCTAAGGATGGGTCTAATGCTTATACAACACCACCTTCAAGCTGACACTTCAATTCATATTTAAGAGACCACTCTAGTGCTGTATCAGGCTGACAAAATGAGGGTGGTACGTGATTTGATACATACAACCAGTAGATCCCATGTAACTAGGCTCATTCCCATACCTCCTTTGATATAAATTTGTTCCTTTGGTCTGTTACAATAAAGGGTGGGGGGAAAGTAGATTTACAGTTGTGAGTATGCAAAACAGAATCTATTTGTGTATTGTTATTTATTAATTGTTGCATTATTTTCCATACAGATAACTGTAAACTTACTTCTCCATGCCTTGTCTTGCATGGGATTTAAGCTAATGAATCAATAGCTCGGTCCACAAGCCTTCAGATCATGGTGCTGGCTGAGGCCCAGCAGTTGAGAAAACCCATACCTTCAGTATTTTTCTCTTCCTAGTAGAGTAAATATGTGTCCCTTTCAAGATCAAAGGACCCCAATGTATAATTTTTCAAGAAATGACCAGCTGGTCTTCCTGAGGTATAGTGTCATATCAGGGACTAGCATTAGTCTCTATTTTTGGCAGATTGAATATGTAGTATTACAAATGCATTAATGATCCTCACTGAGTGGAAGCTCATGTTGTTGGCCCCATGGGTAGTCTCTATCTCTCCCAGAGTAACCATTCTGTTTATGCACCACCATGCCAGCACTAGAGTGGCTGATGATCGAAGCTCCTTGACATCAGCTAGCTGAGTCGTTCTATAAAGCATGCTTAATTTTTTATTTTATTTTTTAAGATTTTATTTATTTCTTTTTAGAGAGTGGGGGAGGGAAGTAGAAAGAGAGAAAGACATCAATGCGTGGTTACCCCTCGTCCGCCCCCTACCAGGGATCTGGCTTGCAACCCAAGCATGCGCCCTGACTGGGAATCAAACCAGCGACCGTCTGGTTCACAGGTCGGCACTCAATCCACTGAGCCACACAGCCAAGGCTAATGTATGCTTATGATGTGTGTCAATACAAAAGTCTTCACACTTTGTGTCTACTCCTTTATGTCAGCCATGTGTGTGTGTATGTAAAATATGGCTGGCATGTATATATACATACCATGGACCCATTTCAAACATTTTTTCCTGAGGTCCTGCTCAGCCAGCCAAGTCATTTGCCATTGCCTATAAGACCATGTATATTCTAACTTGAGGCCACTTTACAACAAAATACATGGTCAGGGTGACAGCATGAAGCTGTTTATTGGGAGAAATATTCTTCATCTTATTTTTTAAGTCCACTCCTAAACAAGGGTGCAGTGAAGATGCCACCCATAGTTGGCACATTCATAAAGCTTCAATATTTCCTTCCTAAATCCCTACTTAAACAGGATTCTTTAAATGCCAGAGGTCTGACCTGAGAGTGGAGTATTGGTGTGACCATGGCGGATGATACCTGCATCCAAGCTATCTGTTCATGCAGCTTGCTTGTGATTGCTAGCACTAATCACTTCCGATCCAAGAGGTACAACTTAATGTGCTCAGTTGCTGATGGATGGACTTGAAAATCTTAAGACTTGGCACATCTGACAGGATCGAGCTCATGGAGATTTTTCTGTCTCAGGATCACTTGCTTTCCCATCATCAGGTACCCCTTCCTCATTAAAATCATGCCAGGAATTTTAATCAAAAAGCCTATAATCCATCTTGCAGATTGCATGACCTTGTCCCATCACCCCAGAGCCCTTCATTGGCATTCTCCCACTAGCACTCCCCATAAAGCCCGGAAAATATTTTGTCCCACCACCACTTCAACCTCTGGAACAGAAGGTCTGGCAGAATATATGGCATGAACCAGCCACTTTCTTCTCATGTGGGTCAGTTTGGCCGTTGAATTAAATGGAAATAACTGTTCCTGTGTACTTTATATCCTTAAGAATAGATTTAATCTTCTCCACTCCCCTGGTATGTGATATCGTTTTTGAATTATTATCTTGACTGGGATAAGGGATAGTTTCAATGATTGCCTTCCGGGAAGCCATTGGCCTGCATTCTAGGACCCAATGCGTGGCTTGCACAAACTATTACCCATGCCAATCCCAATTATACATTTAGGGAACAGGAAAATTAAAATTATATAGATCTGTAGACTCACTCAAGAATAACCAGAATAATCTCAATCCTAAAAAGGACCACATGTTCCATCACATATTCCTATTTTCATAACTAGTCAGGCAGGGGTAAGGAGAGGGACATAATGATCCAACAAATTAAAGGGGTATCCATGTCTACCTTAATCTAATTTTTTTTCAATATGCTTGAATATTCCCTATTTACTGGTGTACCTTTATCTAAGTAGGTGACTGTAGGGACCTTTGGGGAAGCACTTATAGAATTATTATCAAATTACTTTCTTCTGTGTTGCAGGGTACTTTCTTAAGGGGTCCAGGTGCATCTTTAGGTAATGGTTTCTGTGTCTACATAATGGCAAGTGTGCCCTGTTGAGATGGCTCAGTTGATTGGAGTGTTGTCCCATAGTCAAAAGGTTGTGGGTTCAATTCCAGTCAAGGCACATATGTTAAGTTGCAAATTGGATCCCTAGTTGAGGCACATATATAGGAAGAACCAATCTATGTTTCTCATAGAGATGCTTCTCTCTCTCTCCCTCTCCCTCTCAATCTTTCCCTCTTCCTCTCACTCTAAACAAAATCAATAGCATACCCTCAGGTGAGACTTAAAAAACAAACAAAAACTGGCAAGTGTCTTTGATCTTTTTTGAGGGAAAGGAAGGAAGAGGGGCTTCACTTCCCTCACTTAATTGATCATCTAACCCTGATTTGTTTTTCTGATGGTACAAGCTGAGTAATGTCCTTATTGGCGGGCCATTTATTTTTATTTTATTTTTTATCTAGGGACACTAAGTTCTATTAACAACCTCTATAATTCACTGTTGGTACATCCTCTTTGTTTGCCATTTAAACCTGTTGCTCACTATAAAATTTGAGCCTGCATGTATTGTGGAAGTTGAGCATTGTACCTTGTCTTCATTGTTTTGGGGATCCTATTATGCCCGTTATTATCAGCTAAGCTAACTCTGTAGCAACCTTTCCCACGGAGGGAGGGCAGCCACCACTGAATTTTTAGTTTTGCCCATGCCCTTCTCTCCAACATATTCTTTAGGGTCTCAGTAACTAAGGCATCACAGGCCAGCTCATAGACATAAATCTGTGGGGTGTCTTCCAGTGAGTCTTTTAATCTTTTCTTAAACTATCAACCATGGAAATTCAGGTGTTTTAACTTCACACAGAATGGGACAGCCCTTTATCCATGCTTCTCATTGTTTTCTTAGGGTCCTTGCCAGGCTGTTACATCCTGTAACTTGGAATACTGCCCCAAATCAATAATCTTCTTTATCCCTATTTTAAGTGCCAACTCTTTGGATCAAGCTTCTTAAAATTCAGTCTGCACATGCTAATTAGGACTTGCAGCTCCACTGGTGTATAGTGCTATCCCTCCCTTATCAAGCCCAGCATGTCCCCATCTGGGCTATGATAGAACTAATACTAGTTTTAGGTCAAGTAGCCAGAAGCAGAGGTGATGGGATATCTTAACTGGATACCGATCTTGTAGGACAGAGTTCTCTCTATTGTCTTCAGCTGTAGTACAGAGCTAGCTCTCAATAGTTACAAAATAAGCAGAGAAGTCGGGTGTTCAAAGATGCTGTGAGGAATCCTCCAGAATGGCTTCCTAATAAATGCCAGGGTGCCGACTTATTCTATTTGGGTCCCTGACAATGCCCAAACAGACAGTGACTTGATTGTATGCCTCCCCTTCTTGGGAGTTCACCCTCTGTATTATTTCATGTACTAGTACTCAGTTTTCTCTGTCTTTCAGCTACAGAAGATAAAAGCCTCTTTGTACTCTGTCAGGGAAGTCTTTGGAGTTTCAGAACTGACTTTCAATAGTCTGTTAAGGGGAAGAAGTTTTGTGCTTTCTTTTTTGGGAAATATAAGTAGTGTTATCCATCCACCCTCATTGTCCTTATAGTTACTATTTTTCCTGTATTTCTCAAACATCTGATAAACAGCACTAAACAATGAAGACTCTCCTAACTGCTTGCTATCACAGAGTACCACTGGTGAGGATTTTAACAGTTGGAACTCATGCCAGGGGCTTTCTGAAGTTCACCTATAACTCGTGATAAGGTCTTCATTTCCAGCCAGGTAACAGGGAATAACACTTTCAAAACCTCATTATTGCCTAATTTCTCAGACCCTCTGGTAACAACTGTTGAAGTAGCAGTGTCCATGAGAAAAGGGCATGGTGAAGTTTGATATGTAGGCTGTAATTAGGGCTCAGCATCTGTGTAAAGGAGGGGACAGAAGCCCTGGGGAGACTGGAAGGCCCTGCAGCACTGTAGGCCCCACATGCATCAGCCCTCACCGCGGAGGAGCACACGTGGTGCATCAGGTGTCACGCATTAGGCCATTTGGCCAGGCCTTTATAGCAGCAGCTTCATGAGTCATTGCATAAATACTACACTCAGAAGAGTATACCCTTGGGTGGTGCAGCTCTCTGTGGTGCAGGCAAACCCTGAAGGAGGTGTTAGCAGGAGGCTGCTTGCATTTGGCTGGGCAGCAATTGCTTTCATGAAGGCAGATCTCTGTGTCCACTACACTGCAAATAAATCACTCAATAAATACTTATCAAGTATATACTAGGTGTCATTTAGTGTACTACACACCGAGGTTACAAAAAAGAAGAAACCAGATGTAGGACCCGCTTCCAAATATCTTACGTGTTAGTGTGGGAGACTGATAGGTGAATCAGTGCTCTTTACAGTGTCTAAAGAGGTGTGCCTTAGTCGTATGGGAATATCAAGAATGGCCATCTCACTCAAACCATGAAAATCAATGGAAGTTTCCTGAAAATAGAGTCTTTGAAATAAATATTGAAGTAGGTATGAATGAAGATAGGAATTAGGTAGAACATTCAAGCAAATGCGTAATGTATAGAGTGTCAAAGAATCTGGTCTGTATGAGAAAATATTTTCACACAATTGAAGCATAATATAACAATGAGAAAGTAGTAGGAGGTAAGACTGAAAAAGTAGGCAATATTTGCATAATAAAAGAGCATGGTATCGAAGGAGTGTAGCCTGCAGGCAATGCAGAGCCACTGAAAAGTTTTTATTCTGTGAAGTGAAAAGATCAGAACTGCACCTTAGGATATTTACTCTGGCAACAATATGTAGAATGACATGGGCTGAATTGAGTCAAGGTAGAAGTTTAGTTAGACAAGGGAGAGAAATGGAGATTTAAAGAAATGGCATTTTTTTTTACTATACAGTAGAATTGTGTTTTGCTTTGCTTTGTTTTACTTTAAGATTAAATAGCCTGTATTATGGGACCTCTGCATATCCCCCAAAATACTAATGCCTCAGGAAAAGTTGCTACAGATGTTAACCACAGGTAGCTAATTGCATCACGACTGTGAGTGAGTGAAGATGAGCAGGGGAAGAGAGCTGGTTATGCTCAGGTCACTCCTGTCAAGTCTGTTTCCCGTAACCAAGTGTACCTGAGTGGTTTCATAAATATCGTTCATGGCTAGAAGACTCCACAGGGGAACTCCTTTTTTCCCTGTGTCTGTTCAGTTCAGGAGGATTTTGTGTCCCCTGTCATCCAGATTATTTTTGAAATTCTTTCAAAAATATCACTCTTCCTTATCCTTTTAAACTCTTCTCGTCATTTCACATACTTTCTTTGGAATATCAAGTGATTCTATTTTTTAGTAACAGTGTTCAAGTAAAAATCACTCATTTTTCACAAATAAGATACATCCATTGTGGACACTGCTTGTGAAATCATGTTATCTTATCGCTGTTTATCCCAAGTCATCCCAGGCCGTAAGTGTGCCCTGCTTGTTTTAAGTTCCCGCTGAGACCCAAGAGCCTCTTTAGAGGTCACCAGATGAAAGGGCCCTTTGGAGAAATATATATAGACTGCATTTTAAGCAAACACTTGACTGAAAATACTTCTTTTTCTAAGCACAGCAAGGTTAAAAATGCCGATTTTTTTCCAGTTTATTGCTGCAAAATTCACATAAATATCTTCAATAATCCTTGTTTTAGTTTTCTCAACAATTAGCACATTAATCATTCAATGTCGTGAGCAGGAAGCTATAGGTCTGTAAGACATTTGAGTTAGAGCTGCATTCCATACACTTTTACTCCGGGGATGCATAAAGACTACATCCTCTAGTCCACTTTGAATTTAGTATGATATCATGACTATATGTAAATTATTAGAAACAATCGGTGCTGATTCCTGGTTGGACATTTTGGAGAGTAAATTGTGGCAGTGATTTCCACACAC
>PVJI01021214.1:0-27477 GCA_004026765.1 Micronycteris hirsuta
CCCTCCGCCCTGCTCCTCCCGGCTCACCAGACTGGATGAATGTATCTTCTTTAATTCCTTGGTTGTCGGACTTCCTCTCAATTCGATTTTCTGTCAGATCTGGCTGTTTTCGGTTGGGTAAATTTCTGGTTTTTTCCTTCTTTGGTTGTGCGAGGCGGCACGGCGCGTTCACCTATGCCGCCATCTTGCCGGAAGTCCCACCTAGAACTCTTTAAGGACAAAAAACAAAGATGAGATGTTATCTACACTATCTGCTCCTTGAATACTTTTGTGTGCACACACAAAACTCACCTATAGTTAGAGTGGACAGCTCAGAAGACTGGTGCCTCCCGCCTTGGTGACAGCTTTGTGTAATCACAGACAAAAATGTTTCTCTAAGTAGACGACAGTAGTTAACCAAACAGACAAACAAAAAGCTTAGGAAAGCTACTGCTGCAATGAATGGTTCAATCTCAAGTGTACTGGGATGAACTGGGTGACAGGACAAAGATGAATATGGATGCACAGTATAAGACTAAAAACAGAAAAATAAAGAGGAAGGTTGAAGAGACTGGCAGAAACCATCTGTCAGTATTAAAAGGCTTAAATCACATGGAGCTTTCAACCCCTTGTTCTCTCATATCCTTGGTTAGTGATAACTTTTTCTTGTTTATTTCTTCACACAGCTTGGCCATGTAAATCCACCACAGAGAGGTGACACGATGCTATAGATGAACACAATTGATACGGTGATGATGATGATAGTAAGTTTGAGATTCTTCATACTCATGGCTCGGGCAAGATTTCTGCTGGTTGTTTGAAGGTGACAGACAAATCCACGAGATTTTCTGTTTTATCTATCAATAATTCCAATCTTTCTCCTCGTTGAGCTACCAGATCTGTTTCTGACAATGATTCCTTTCAGCTTGTCCACTTGGGCTTGAGTCTCCATCACTTTGCCAAGGCCCTTATTCTCAGAGTGATGCTTCAACTGTGCAGCCAAAACACTTGAGAATTCACTATTCATGGCATATGGGAGTGCTGTCTGTGCTCTTGAACCATACGTAGTCTGGAACCTCTTCTTTATCTCATTCAGAAAATTAAAAGCTCGGGAACGTTCAAAATCATCATCAGTGATACAAAGGTATACAATCCTGTCTTGGCAGATGTAATGAAACAAATAATTGCCATGTGAGTACGTTAGTTGGTTATTTTCAGAACGTATCTTAGCCAGAATCTGCTCTGTCACCTCCAGGAAGTTTCCTCCACACCAAGCATGTTTGGCAAGGATAGTGGTTCCCCTGGCAATGACAGCGAAAAGAATGGCCATGGCTTCAATCTGTGCGAGCACCCGCTGAGGGCACGTGAGCTCGGGGTGGAAGGGCGTGGGTCAGCTGGTGTCGCTCCACTATGGTACATTTATACAATGGAATACTATGCAGCAGAAAGAAAGAAGGAGCTCCTACCCTTCACAACAGCATGGATGAAACTGGAGAGTGTTATGAAGTGAAGTAAGCCAGGCGGTGAAAGACAAATACCATATGATCTCACTTATAACTGGAATCTAATGAACAAAATAAACTAACAAGGAAAATAGAACCAGAGGCATGGAAACATGGAACAGACAGTGACCAGAGGGGAGGGGGAAGGGGGATGATGGTGAAAAGAAAGGGAAGGGGCAAGTCAAGGAACATGTATGAATGACCCATGGACCACGGTGGGGGAATTGACTGTTGGAGTGGGGCAGGTGGGGTGGAGGGAGGCAAAAGGGGAAAAAATATAAGTTAGGACACTGTAATAGAATAAACAATAAAATATAAAAAATAAAATACTCGATTGTAATACTTTATTCCATATATTTTGAAACTAAGAACACTGAGCCGTGACCAGTGTGGCTGGTTGGTTGGGCATCCTCCCACAAAGTGAAAGGTCACCAGTTCACTTCCTGGTCAGGGCACCTGCCTGGGTTGTAGGTTCGGTCCCCAGTCAGGGGGCATGTAGAAGGCAGCCAATCAATGTTTCTCTCCCTTTCTTTCTCCCTCCCTTCTCCTCTCTCCAATAAATAAATAAATAGTTTAAAAAGTAAAAAGAAATGAAAAGAAAGTATAATGCAATGAAAAACAGCATGAGCATCTTCGTGTTAAAATCCAAAGTCTGAAATTCACATAGCAATATGATGCTGATCAAATCTCTTAAATTATTTAAATCTCAGATGATGGAATGTAGTAATATTTGCTTTAAAAATGGCCCGGAGAGTGATACAGCTTATGTAAAATGCTATATAGTCTCAGCACCTAGTAGCACCCAGGAAATGTTTGATCACTTTTCCTTATTTCATAGGTAGCTATGGTCTAACTTCAAAGATGTTTCTTGCCTCTCTGCTGGAAGCAAGGGTTATTGGTTCTGTAAAAGGTATGCCTTCTAGCCTTCCCTCCTTGCCAATATATCCTATTCTACTGAAGTAAAATATCCTTGAAGTTGAAACTGGAAAATCAGTGAGCAATTTTTTTACCCACATAAGAAGTGAGGAAAGCATAACTCTAGCTCCTCACTAGGGCTGAACAACTGCAAGTCCAGAGCTGTTTGTGAATGAAAGACATTTCTTAATATCCTACGGCTACCAGCCCTCCAACCTTCATAAGCCTTCCACTCCGAGGCTAAGAAAAAGAAAGATGAAAAGAAAACCTTTGTTTCCTTTTGAACAGCAAAAAACAGGGCAGCAGCCTAAAAGAAGTAAACTGTTCTTTCAGTCTATGAAAAGAAGAAAAAAGGACTCTTATACTATGATGGACAAAACTGTCAAATAAAATTAGACCAAACTGTAGAGTTAAATCCAAAGAAAAACTGCATTTCCCTCTAGCCATCAGAGACTTTTCCCATGACCATTTCTAATGATCTGAATCAAAAGTAAAAGGCAATTTAAAAGCACATTGGAAAGAACTGTGTATGTGTGTGTGAAATCTTAGTACATGGTAGGCATTAGGTTCTAGGGGAAAAAGGTTTAATGTTCTACAAAGCAAATCTTTAAAGGATATGAAAGGAGAAATATTGCCTTTATCATGGAGAAGGTTACCTTTTTATGTCAAGATAGTCAAAGAAACATTTTGTCCTTTATAACTGATATTTAGATACTTTCATCCTTTTGGTAAAAGAGCTTATGAACTGGTGGAATTTAAAGTTAAGGTACAGGTTTAATGGAAACTCTTTAAGCAATGTGGTTTGGAATTGATATTACAGTATGTAGGCAGTTGTAACCCAGAGCCTAAAAAAAAATGTTTTCACGGAGTTATTTCACAAAGATACATTTCTGGTGTTCTCCAAAATTATATGGAATTACTCAAATTTTAAATTCTAGAACCAAAGAAAAAAGTAGTATATAACATACCATTCTCACCCCTCAATAAGTATACCCTCCCTTCCTTCCTTCAATTATATGGATTCACTGTGCTTTCAGGAAAAAATGTTAACAATAAGTTTCTTAACAATAAACTTTTAAAAATATTCACCAGAATGAACCTAGACATTTCAGAAGGCTACAGAAACAAATACCCATTCACAGAGAGAACTACACCAGGTTCACCATTATGGGTGGTGGTAGAGAAGTAGGTTTCTAGGATCAAGTAGGCCAGTCTCTGGTGGTACCCTATTCTACAACCTAAGCTCTAACTAACTCCACAGGGGTTCAGAAGGGTGTTTTCACTTAAGACAAAGGGCTGCTGAGGACAAATAGTTTCCATGTAATGTTTTTCTCCAAAATGACCCCTTTCATAAAGTCAAGTGATGACTTCTTATCGCACTTAAAATATGGCCCAAATGCGTCCCTCTGTAATCTGTCCATTAGCACCTTTTCTTTGTGTTTGCTGCACCCTCTGTCTGGAATGCTTTCCCTACTTTTCATCATTTGGGGTTCAGGTCAAATGTTACGTCTTCGAAGACACCATCTTCAAACCTATTCAAAATAAGCCCCAATTCTGATTGCACCCCCAGCATTCTCTGTACCATGAGCCTGTTTTGTTTTTTCCTAACAGAAGAGTCTCAATCCATATTTGCAGAATAAAGGGAGACATCATACAGTAATTCTTGAAGGTGCCTCTACTTCCATGTAACTTTGTGGAGGTCTTAGACTATTGCAGAATCTATACTAGGACAAAGGGAAATCCATAAATTTCCCCCAAATTTTGTAATATACAGTATCAAAAAAAAATCCCAGATCCCAAGTTGATTTTTTAAAAAACATTCATCCAATAGATATGATGACAAAAACTCTGTCATGATTCTTATTAATAACTGTCTTCCTTCAAGAGTACAGAAGGGAGAGGAAATGAAACCGAGGGTCAGTATTGCTTGAATATTAAATTATACTGAATGGACTGAGGATCTAAGTTCTGTCACTAAGTGACTGGGTGAACTTGGTCACTTTAGAGGTTTTATCTGTGAAATTGGAATGAGAGTTTCCACCTTGTATAACTCACAGGCCCTATTGTGAGCTTCAAAGTAAGTAATTCTTGGGAAAAGACTTTTTATGCTGTAAAGCACCATGGAAATGTAGAGTGTATCTTTTACTAAAGTATTGCATTTTCTGAAAAGAATCACTAGAATATTTTTGCATAATATTGAAGTGTTTCTAAAAAACAAGTATTTTGTTTGCCTATTAATATTCAAATCCAGTCAGGATTCCACCTTGCCATAGCTTTAATAGCTTCTCTAGATCCATGTAGACATATAAAGGAATTATTTTGCAATAGTAAGAACAAATTGGAACTGCTTCTCTTCTATAGAGAAGATCACAAATTCACCTGTTCAGATTATGCTACATTCACTGGTTAAAAGTCAGGACTAGAGCCCTGGCCAGTGTAGCTCAGTTGGTTAGGCCTCATCCTGCAAAGTGAAAGGTCTCTGGTTCGATTCCTGGTCAGGGCACCTGCCTGGGTTGTTGGTTCAGTTTGGTCCAGAAGGGGTGCGTGCGGCCACCAATTGATGTTTTTCTGACATTGATGTTTCTCTCCATCTCTTTCTCCCATTATCCTCTCTCTAAAAATAAATACATTAAATATTTTTTAAAATTGGTAAATGATAATAGAACAACAATAAAAATACTTGAGAAAAAAAGCAAAGGTAAAAATCACAAGGTGATCCCTGTGTCCCTTTCTGATTCAGGATGTGAAGGACAATCGCTCCACTAGTCCTTATTTCCCTGGACAGCAAAACCTTCCAGTGAAGTTATATGTTATTTTTGGCTAAAAGCAATTTTTAAAAGGACGATTCTTAATTTCAATTTCAATGAAACCAAAAAAATAAAAATAAAAGGGTGATTCTTCTTAATGCATGGTGCTCTGTGACCTGGTAGCATGGAGAGTTGTTTTACAAAATGAAAAAAAAAGAACTTCTGAATTTGTGGAAAATAGGATAAATCAGCCTGGCAGTTCACTATAAAACTGGAGGAATTCTGCCCTGACTGGAGTGGCTCAGTGGATTGAGCGAGGGCCTGCAAACTAAAGGGTCGCCAGTTCAATTCCCAGTCAGGGCACATGCCTGGGTTGTGGGCCAGGTCCCCAGTAGGGGGTGCTTGAGAGAGGCAACCACACATTGACGTTTCTCCCCTTTCTTTCTCCCTCCTTTCCCTCTCTAAAAATAAATAAATAAAATAGTTTAAAAAACTGGAGGATTTCTAAGAATATTTCAGCTCAATCATAAGATTAAATATTTGGTTATTTGACCTGATAGAGCAAATCAAAGTCTCTTAATGTTAACACTATAAGATAACAACCTGCGGTCTAACCAAGGTATAACTAGTATTTCAAGCCAGACACCCTCTGCTCACTCTTCCCTGAAAACTGCTTAGAGTTTCACTCTTAGGCATTTCCCTCCCACGTTTAAAAACAGAAAAGCAACAATATAACCAGAACTATAATGACTGGAATAAACAAGGGGGCCCCATTCCACTCTCCTAACAGCAACAAATGCTAGGTCAGTTTTGCAAATACTGGCTGCACAGACGCTATTTTACAGTCTCTGTTTCACTTTAGTCATGTTCCAATGAATGGTTTCCTTAAGCAAGACATTTCATGGAAGACAACGCCACTCGATGCCCTCCAGGCGTGTGCACTCTTACTTTCTCAGAAGGATGTCAATGGCTCCAAGACTAAGGAAGGTTTACTCCAGAGGTTAAACACACCATTTCAGCTACTGTCAGAGATTCTCTCAGAATATGCAGAATAATACCAAAAATTTTTAAGCTTTTGTTATGGAAATTTAAAAAAATCATAAAAGTAGAGTCAAGATTACAATGAACCACCACACATCTAACACATTTATCAACTCCTGCTCATTCTTAATGAATTATTTAATGCAAATCCTAGATATTGCATCAATTATTTATAAATACTCAAGGCTTGTAAGCTTTTTATCCAGTTCTTAGAACAACTTAAAGAGGACACAGCAAAAAGAAACAAAATTTGAAAGATTAAACCCATAACTGGAAAATTCATCAGATATTTCCATTAGCTAGAGAATACTGGTATCACTAATTTGGAATTTGAGGTAGTGATCTGTCCTTAAGTGTAGTAACCTGTCATTCTCCAAATAGAACAATTTAATGACCTGTCCCTTGACATTCCCCAAAGGGAAAAGATGACAACAAATGACAGCACTCCCTTGCTGGTGAATATAAGGTCCTCTGAAGGTTTTCTTTGTGAGAAAAGAACTAGAATATTCCTAATAGAAGTGCACTAAGAAGCATTTTAGTTATACATAAATATAAATGACTATTCAGAGCTCCTATTCTTCATCTAAAAACATTATAGCTTAAGTATTTCTCTCTCACTTTACAGGGTCTGGCCAGAGAATCATAATTCCAAGTAGTGTCTGAAAATCTAGAACCCATGAAACTGAGAAATCCCAAGCAGTCCATGACCCAGATCCTGACAATTTGAATGAGATAAAGATTTTGATAAGGGTAGAGTTAAAAAAAAAAAGACAGAGAGAGAGAGAGAGAGTGGGAGAGAGAGAGAATCAGGAACTAGTTGACTGGCACCAGGAGAAAGTCTTAGAACAAAGTAAAGTAGAGTAAGCATTTCAGGAAACACTTGGCTCAAAGCCTTCAGGTGTAAGAGATGATGACGTGAAAATTGCTACACAATATGTACACAAGTCTTGTCTGAGTGTTTGGGGTTCTGATGAGACTTCTGGATATTTATCTTTAGATAATAAACTAGGGCTGAGGAACAGAAATAAAAGTCTCAGACTAGATGGTTTTCTTATTCCTATAGGCTTCTCAGTATTGTCAGCCATTGATTCTTCTTCTTCAAGTCATTATACCAGTGATGCATATAACATTTAGAGGCAGACATGGTTCAGTTATAATGATCTGTAAGTGTTCAACATTCAAGAGGGCACAATGCAGAGTAACTGAGATTACAGTTGTTATAATTTCTTTTACTTGCAATAAAAGAGACAGTTGATACACTGCTGGAAATAAAATGATCCATCACTTATAAAGTAAGTGGGTAGGTCTAAACATTAGGTCTTGTGGCCAAAACAATTCCGGGTTTAGGTGTGCACACTGAAACTTTTCTCTTATTCCCTGCCTCCCTATCCACACACTTTCTTCAACTGAGGAGAACTCTGATTTTGACATGATAGACAAATACTCACCAGATCAGCTATGTGGGATATAAAACTGAAAGTAACAAGTGAACAAACAAACAAAAACTCACAGATACAGACAACAGTATGGTGGCTACCAGAAGAAAGGGGTTGGGGGTGGTAAAAGATAAGAGGGGTCAAATATGTGGTGATGGAAGGAGGTTTGACTTTGGGTGGTGGGTGCACAATGGTGTACACAGATCATGCCTCATCGAAATGTACACTTGAAACCTTTATAATTTTATTAACCAATGTCACCTAATAAATTTAATTTTAAAAAGTACAATCATGGGAAGCATTTATTTCTCACCCACACTTAAAACTCGTTGAGCTCCTTCCCTCCTACTTGTCATTAGCAGCATGTTTTATTGTTCTGGGACTGTGTTAGTACATAGGTGTACATGTGGGTGTGGAAGGTAGATGATAGATAGATAAATAGATAGATAGATAGATAGATAGATAGATAGATAGATATACATAAAGGGGAAAACGGAAACTTAATGAGTTAGAAACTTAATATGCATGCTGTAAAGGAATAAATGAAAGTAAAATTGGCTCATTAATGAAATGCCTGAAGATTCACAATCATTTGACCTTTTGTCTTTACGTTTCCCCAACAGTTTAAGTAATATTCTATAATTATTTTTATAATTTTTCTGTGTGTTTCTCATTAATAGCTTATTGGAAACATCACTCTCTATGCTACATTAATGACAGTTTGTTCTACTTAACAGATAATTTTTTTTGTCACTTAAGGAGTTTAAATTACTTTTCCTGGAGTTTTTAAGTCTTTCTTTGCTTACGGATAATCCAAGAGAATGAATACTGGTACTTGGTGAGGAAAAGATATGTGCTGATAAAAAAGTTGATGATGATGATTACTTTTTTAAAGTTAGATACAAGCCCTGGCTGGTGTAGCTCAGTGGATTGAGTGCGGGCTGGGAACCAGAGGGTCCCGGTTCGATTCCCAGTCAGGGCACATGCCCTGGTTGCAGGCCAGGTCCCCAGTGAGGGCCATGTGAGAGGCAACCACACATTGGTGTTTCTCTCCCTCTCTGTCTCCCTCCCCTTTCCCTCTCTCTAAAAATAAATAAATAAAATCTTTAAAAAAATAAAAAAAATAAATAAATCTTAAAGATAGATACAAAATATTACATTCACCATTATATCATCCTCTTGAATAACATATGCATATATGGGTATATATGCTGGTAAAATATATATATATACATTTAAAAATAGTAATATCTATATCTACATAGTAAGCCTAAGTAGACTTCTACTTTTCATTTTAGATCTGACTATACTATTTAAAATTTTAATTATGTGTATATATGACCTCTATATTTTAAATTAAAAGACCCCCAAATGGTTTCAGAACAGTATACACAAGATTATGCCATTTTTAAGCTGTATTGGGGTGACATTGGTTAACAAAGTCATATGGCTTTCAGGTGCACAATTCTACAACATATCATCTGTATATTGATTGTGTGTTCATCACCCCAAGTCAAGTCTCCTTGCATCACCATTTATCCCCCTTTACCCTTTTCTATCTCCCCCACCCTTGTTCCTCTGATAATCACCCTGCTGTTGTTTATGTCTGAGTTTTTTTGTCTTTTTCTTTTTTGCTCTATCCCTTCACCAACCTCCACCTGGCACCCCTTTCCTCAACAGCTGTCATTTGGAGAAATTTAAACATCCATTGTACATTCAACTGATTTTTATTTTAGCTTGGATAATGGTACTGGAATTTTTAACAGAAAGAGTTTCTTCTTTAGTGATAAATACTGAAAGCTTTATAGGTAAATTGATATGATGGCTGGGGCTTGCTAATAAAAATAATCCAAGGAGGGGAAGGGTGAAATTACAGGTGAAACAAGATTGGCTTTTAGTTAATAATGATTGGAACTGAGTGAGGTATACATAGGGGTTGATAATATTATACTCTCAACTTTTGTACGTGGTTGAAATTTTCCGCAATTTAAAAAAACCCTCTTTTGTTTCAGCACTATTTCATAAACTTCAGAGGGAAAGACTAATATTCCAACAGAAAGTTTTGTTCACATATAAACAATAGAGAGAACAACAAGAAATTCAAGAACAATGTCTTCAGAAGCCGGATTAGCTTATTTTGAACAATTACATAATGTATACTCTATAAAGAATTAGTTTTTAACACTGCAGGCTTTGAAGACACATTGAAGTTTACCTATGTAAAGATGACTACCTTAACTAATTCAGTTCTGAAAGTCCATGAAAAACACTTCTAAGGTTTAGGAACTGCAATAGCCAAATAGCATTATTTGATTTTATAATCTGTATAAAAGCAGAAGGTAGGCTTCTGATATCATATTTTGCCATACTATAATAAATTGAAAATCAATAAAAATTGGATTGTTTTGAGCTAAATGTATCTATGCCTTGTTGCTAAACTGCCTTTTTCTCCTGTTTTATCTTATTTAATGTTTTTTTCCTGATATTTCATTATAGATCTGGAATGTAGTACAGAATTATATAAAACATGGCCTTAGAATATAGCATAAGAAACAATCTGTTAGAAAATTAAAGCAGTGGGTAAATGTTAAATTTTACTCCATTTAACAGAGTCAATCCTTTCTAAAGCTGTTCTCAGTTGGTCTCTCTGATGCAAAGCTGCACTTAGTGAAATTTAAAAAAACTAAAAACCAGGATCTAATGAACAAAATAAACTGATGAACAAAACAGAACCAGAGGCGTGGAAACAACGAACAGACTGGCAATGACCAGAGGAGAGGGGGAAGGGGGATAATGGAGGAAAAGAAGGAGAAGGGACTAGACAAAGAACATGTATGAATGACCCACAGACATGGACAACAGTGTGGGGATTGACTGTGGGAACGGGGGTGGGATGGGCAGATGAGGGCAAAGGGGGGAAATTGGGACAGCTGTAATAGAATAACAATATAAAATGATTTAATAAGAAAAAAACAAAATAAAACCAGAAAATAATGGTCAGTGGGTAAGCTGTCTTAAATCAGGCTTAGTTAGCAGCCTGAATGTACCTATCCAAATAATAGCAGTGAGCAGTATTTAGGCTGGGAAGGGGAAGAGGGAAAGGCACTAAAACAGAGGAGGGCAGTGTATGCCTTCAATCTAGACACCGTGCCAAATAAACCCATGAAAAATGAATTTTTCAGTTTGGTCTCACAATGACAAACATTCAGCTATTTCAAACTCTTTGCAATTTTCACTTTGCGGGAAGATATTAGGTTTACACAGCTATAACAATATGATTCTATAGACAAGTCCACAAGTCTGTGATTTCACGCAATTTGTTTATCTGCCATGTCATGTATCTAAGTGACAGTTTTTATCATGAGAAATGTCTGTGCTTATGATTCTCTTTTGAAAGCAGTGAAGCTTAGCAGGGTTTTAAAAAGAAGTAAATGGCCTCTATTTGAAAATAGAGATTTATAGTGCAAGAGAATAAACACTGAAATGGCCTTCAAGACACTTGAAATTTTTAAAAATTATTTATTTATTTATTTATTTTTAGAAGTAGGTAGGGAGGGAGAGAGAGAAATATAGATCTGAGAAAGAGACATCAATCAGTTGCCTCCCACATGCACCCTAATAGGGGGCTGAACTCACAACCCACGCATGTGCCCTGACCTGTAATCAAACTGGCGACCTTTCACTTTGCAGGACAACACTCTACTAACTGAGCCACAGTGGTCAAAACTAGACACTTGGAATTTTGTTGTAATTTTGGCACTTCCCAACTAGCACTATTATCATAGACAAGTTACTTCACTGCTTGACCCCAGGTAACAAATTGTTAAAATAAACCAATTAAATTTCATGATTTGTTCCTTTGCCAGATATGGGAAGTTTTCCTTCATTATTTGTTCAGATAAATTTTCAATTTCTTGCTCTTCCTCTTCTCCTTCTTGCATCCCTTTGATTCAGATGTTGGAATGTTTCAAGTTGTCCTGGAGGTTCCTCAACCTCTCCTCTTTTTTTTTTTAAATTTTTTAAAAGATTTTATTTTTATTTATTTTTAGAGAGAGGGGAAGGGAAGGAGACAGAGAGGGAGATAAACAGCAATGTATGGTTGCCTCTCAAGTGGCCCCCACCGGGGACCTGGCCCACAACCCAGGCATGTGCCCTGACTGGGAATCGAACCGAGACCCTTTGGTTCCCAGCCCGTGCTCAATCCACTGAGCTACACCAGCCAGGGCTCTCTCCTCATTTTTTTGAATGCTTGTTTCTTCATTCTGTTCTGGTTGGATGTTTATTTCTTCTTTTTGTTCCAAATTGTTGATTTGAGTCCTGGTTTCCTTCCCATCACTGTTGGTTCCCTGTATATTATTTATTCAAATTTTCATAGCTTTCACTTCTTCCTCTATTTTGTGACCACACTCAATAATTTCTGTGAGCATCTTGATTACCAGTGTTTTGAACCCTGCATCTGTTAGGTTGTCTATCTCCTCATCAGTTAGTTCCTTTTCTGGAGTTTTGATCTGTTCTTTCATTTGGGCCACATTTCTTTGTCTTGGTGCACCTGTTATGTTATAAGGGGAAGAGCCTTAGGTATTCATCAGAGCGGAGCAACACATCTGGTGAAGGAACTAGACATGCAAGTCTGGGAAGCTCAGAGAGTCCCAAACAAGTCGGATCCAAGGACAAACACACCAAGACACATCATAATTACATTACCCAAGATGAAAGAGAAGGAGAGAATCTTAAAAGCACCAAGAGGAAAGGAGACAGTTACCTACAAAGGACTGCCCATAAGACTATCAGCTGATTTCTCAAAAGCAACCTTGCAGGCAGGAAGGGGCTGGGAAGAAGTATTCCAAGTCATGAAAGGCAAGGACCTACATCCAAGATGACTCCATCCAGCAAAGCTATCATGTAGAATGGGAGGGCAAATCAAGTGCTTCCCAGGTAAGGTCAAGTTCAAAGAGTTCATCATCACTAAGCCCTTATTATGTGAAATGTTAAAGGCCCTTATCTAAGAAAAAGAAAAAGATCAAAAACTATGAACAGTAAAATGATAACAAACTCACAACTATCAATAACTGGACCCCCCAAAAACCCCAAAAATGAACTAGACAAACAACTAGAACAGGAACAGAAATGGAGATCACATGGCAGGTTATCAGCAGAGAGTGGGGAGTGGGGAAAAGGGGGGAAGTACAGAGAATAAGAAGCATAAACTGTAGGTAGAAAATAGACAGGTGGAGGTTAAGAATAGTATAGGAAATGGAGAAACCAAAGAATTTATATGTACGACCCATGGACATGAAATAAGTGGGGAGGGACTGCTGGTGGGAGAGGGGGTGCCGGGCGGAGGGGAATAAAGGGGAGGAAATAATGGGACAGCTGTAATAGCATAATCAATAAAATATACTTAAAAAAAGAAAAAATAAATTAGATGATGTAGATGGTATCTTTCAATTATAAATTTTTCACTCAACAAATATTTATTAATTGCCCATTACAGTGGTACAACATACTAGCTAAGAGCATGTTTCAGAAATCACACTACTTGGGTTCAAATTCTGTACCCTCCCTTACTAACATTTGTATCAATGGAGAAGATATTTTAACTTCGCTGTGCTTCCGTATGCTTATCTATAAAGTGAGGATAGTTATAGCATCTACCTCATAGAGTTGTAAGAATTAAAGGAAAATAGTGTGTTTAAAGAATTTAGAACGGTGCCTAGCATTCAATGAATGTTAGTTGTTGTTGTTGTTGTTGTTGTTATGTAAACGTTGGAGAAACAAGGGGGAATAAAAATGAAATAATATTTGTCCTTAGGAAGCATCTAGAAAAAAGGGGGGAATAAATAACAACGTGGATAAAGCTAGGACAGCAGAAGTACTTGCTGGGAGGAAACATAGCCAGAAGCAGCAGGGAGGACCTTAATGTAACTTGTAGGGGAGGCTTAAACTGCAAAAAGAATAACTAGACAAAGGCAATGGCATATGCAAAGGCTGTTGGTAAGTAATTCCTATGGGCTAAGACATGGTATTTTTATGTAACTGTAATATAGAAAGAAATTACCATATGTTAAAAATGTACCACAACTCTTTTTTTATACCATATGTTAAAAATGTACCACAACTCTTTTTTTAAATTAAAACACATCATTAAAGGAGTAGAAAGGTAAAAGACTGAGTGGGAGAAGATATCTGTAGACATATATTTGTCTAGGACTCATCAAGAATGTATAAAGGAAAGAATAGACAACTCAACAGAAAAATGTGCAGAAGGCTTGACAAGCAGATACCACAACAGAGGTACCTCAGTGGGTGGAGCATCATCTCACAACAGTGGGTCTTATTCCTAGTCAGGGCACATATACAGGTTGCAGTTTTGTCCCCAGTCTGGTACCACCTCGGTCAGGACACATGGAGGAGGCAACTAATTGATGCTTCTCTCTCGCATCAATGTTTCTCTCTCTTCCTTACTCTCTTTCAGAAAACAATGAAAAAAAAAAAAAGACCTCGGGTGAAGATGAAAAAAAAAGATTGGGACAATATAGATTAAAATCACTATGCAATATCACCATATATCCATGAGAATGGCTAAATTTTTTAAATCAAGGGTTTACAAGGTTATGGAGAATTCCAAACTTTTTTTAAACTATATTTTATTGATTATGCTGTTACAGTTGCCCCACTTCCCCCACTTCTCGCCCCCCACCCCCTTACCCCCCTTTCCCCTCCCTTTAGTTTTGTCCATAGGTCATACACATAAGTCCTGTTCCTGCACTTCCTATACTATTCTAACCTCCCCCTGTCTGTTGTCTACCTCCCATTTATGCTACTTGTTCTGTGCCCCGTTCCCACCCTCTCCCCCTACCACTCCCATGTTGATATTCCTCCATACCTCATACAACTCCCTTTAACATTTCATACAATAAAGGCTGGGTGATGATGAACTTCTTGAACTTGACCTTATCTGAGAAGCACTTAATCTGCCCTTCCATTCTAAATGAAATCTTTGCTGGATAGAGTATTCTTGGATGTAGGTCCTTGCCTTTCATGACTTGGAACACCTCTGTCCAACTCCTTCTTGCCTGCAAGGTCCCCTTTGAGAAATCAGCTGACAGTCTTATGGGGATTCCTTTGTAGGTAACTGTCCCCTTCTCTCTTGCTACTTCTAAGATTCTCTCCTTATTTTTAATATTGGGTAATGTAATTATGATGTGTCTGGGTGTGTTCCTCTTTGGATCCAACTTCTTTGGGACTCTCTGAGCTTCCTGGACTCCCGAAAGTCTATTTCCTTCACCAGCTTCGGGAAATTCTCCATCATTATGTGTTCAAATAAGTTTTCAATTCCTAGGATTTCTTCTTCTCCTTCTGGCAGCCCTATGATCCGTATGTTGGGCCGTTTACAGATGTCCTGGAGGTTTCTGAGCCTCTCCTCCGTTTTTTGAATTCTTGTTGCTTCATTCTTTTCTGGTTGGATGTTTTTTTCTTTCTGCTGGTCCACTCTGTTGATCTGAGTCCCAGTTTCATTCTTATCTCTATTGGTTCCCTGCAGATCTCTCCTCATTTGTTCCAGCAATTTCGATAATTTTTTGCCGAATTCTGAAAGCATCCTTATTACAAGGGTTTTAAACTGTGCATCTGATAGGTTGGCTATCTCTTGGTCGGTTAGCTCTGGAGCTTTGATCTGTCCCTTTCTTTGGGCCATTTTTTCCCCTCGGTGAGCCTGTTACTGTAAGGAGGGAGGACCCTTGGGGTTCACCTGGGCAGGGAAACTCCCGGTAGTTGTGCTGTGACTTAGCCTGTGGGGGCGGGACCTGAGCGCACAATGGCGCCTGCTCCGCTCTCCGCACCCACACCACCTCCTGCAAGCGATTTGAGCCCCTCTGCGCTGGCTCCGGGGGTCGCTCCGGGGTCGGTGGACGGGCTGCACAGCTCCAATCCCCCGAGGGTCTCCCCAGCGAACTCTCCTGTGAGGCCGGGCGTTCCTCCCGCCGCCAACTCCACCCCCACAGGCGCTCTCACTCTGCGCGATGGGTTGCGCCGTGCTTTCTCTCCCTGTCCGTCTACACGAGAATGCGGCCCTGCCCGGTCCACCAGTCTCGCCCCGCTGGGTCCGGATGAGCCGGGCGCTGGCCGAGCTTTGGTCAGGCCCCTGTCTGGGTGTGCTGCAGCCCCGCAGGGACCGCCCCTCCAACCGCGGTCCTGCCGTCTGCTCACCTGCTCGGCGCGGGGTCGCTGAGCGCTCTCCCTCTGCCCTGCTCCTCCCTGCTTACCGGACTGGACGAATGTATCTTCTTTAATTCCTTGGTTGTCAGACTTCCTCTCAGTACGATTTTCTGTCAGATCTGGCTGGTTTTGGTTGTATAAATTTCTGATTTTTTTCCTTGTTTGGTTGTGCGAGACGGCACGGTGCCTTCACCTATGCCGCCATCTTAGGAAGTCCCGAAACAAAAGCGTGTCAGGAGAGCCAGCCCGGATCCGAGAATTCCAGACTTTAATATACTGCTGGTGGTAATGTAAACTCATTGTTCATGCATGTGCATTCCAGTCCACTCTCCTTGGCTGCCAGGTTACATCCATATTGCACAAACCATTGTCATTGTATTAACAATGTCTGGCCTTTTTCCAGACAAACCTTGTATATACTCAGTAAAAATGTGGACATATGTTCACCAAAAGACATCTACTAGAATGTTGCTAGCAATGCTATGCATAATATTTCAAACACTAAAATCCGAGTGTCCATCAACAAGACAGATAAATAAATCAATCATGTTATATTCCCACAGTGGGATGCTATGCAGCAATGAGTGAGCTACAACTAAACTCAAAAGTATGGATTCTGTCAAATGTAATGCTGAGTGAAAAAATGCAGACACACAAAATTATGTAATTCCATGAAACTAGAAAAAATTATTCTATGCTATTAGAAATCAGGTTAAAGATTACTCTGTAGGAGCAAGTAATGACCTGAAGGTAATACATGGGTGGCCACTAGGTTGCTGGTAATATTTTGTCATCTGATGAGCATGCTGGTAAAATAACCTAAAAATCATATTTGAGTCTTCACATTTTAAAGTGGAGTGACAATTTCTACTCATTGGAAACAGAATTGACATTCTCCTTGCAAATCTTTCACAATTAAGAGAAGAAGTGATCATAGCAATTCCAAGAACTGCATGAATTTGCACTTCCCTCTGCCTTATGAATCTAGGATGATGATGTGTTCAAACCCAGGATCATAATTAAAGGTAATAAAACATTGAAGGACCACTGACCATTAGTGCAATTTGTGGTAATGAAACTAATACAGCCAGCAAACTGGCAGCTGGCATGTCAGGTGTTGTTAATAATAGGTTCGGCATTTTCCTTATGAATATAATTTTATAGTCCATATATCTATTAATGTTGGTAGTATTATTTTCCTTGTGACAGTTCATGTTCTCTGGAATGAATATCCACAAATTGGATTCCCTTCCACTCATCTTGCACCCACCCTTCAGACCACACTGTGCACACCCAAACCAGTTTATCCAACCTCAGGTAGGGACAGTGTTCTCCTCATTCTCCATGGGGTAAAAGAGAGAATCATGCCAGATCTTTTTTATTGAACTTTGAGGGGATGAGTCTCTTGGAAAAGCTTTTGTAGTTCATAAATTTTCAGTACAATCAAGAGTCCAATGTAGTATACTGAACAATAATCATCCCAAAATATCAGGTCCTGCCCTGGCCGAAGTTGCTCAGTTGGCTGGGCATCCTCCCAAAAAGTGAAAGGTCTCTGGTTTGATTCCCGATTGCGGCACATGCCTAGGTTGTGGTTTTAGATGTGAGAGACAACTGATCCATGTTTCTCTCTCATCGATATTTCTCTCTCTCTCTTTCTCCCTCCCTCCTCCTCTCTCATAAAAAAGATCGGGTTCTAATTCTTGCAACCTAAAGATATTTTTTTTTAATTTTCTTCTCACCCGAGGACATTTTTTCATTACTTTTAAGAGAGGAGATAAGTACTGAAATATTTATTGATGAAATTATATGATGTCTGAGGTTTACTTCAAATCATTTTTGGAGTTATTGAAACTGAGTGATCTACCCGTGGAGGTCCATTACACTATTTTCTCTATTTTTGGCTCTGTTTGGAGCATTCCATAATAAAAAGTTTTTTAAAAAATTTAGGCGCAGGATGAGTCATTTTCTCCTTCATAGATCTTATGTGTGTTCACTGGTATTCTTTCTAGAAACTTTCCAATAACTGAACTGTAATTTAGATACAATTGATTCAGGAAAAAATGCACTGGAGTGATCTCATATGTCTGTCTACTCCTTCTATAACCTGCTGTCTGAGATAGAGAGTTTGGGAGCAGGGTCAAATAAAATGATCTTGGAAAGCGCTCATTTGTGGACTTTTTGGGTTTGGGTACAAAGTCTTTTCAATGTCCGAAACATGCAATCTGAGCAGACAGTCTTTCAGACACAACGTACAACCAAAATGCTTGATTAGGGATTGAAGAATTCTCACTGGACAATCTTCAAGATGGGTAGTATGGCCAAAGGACAAGGAACGGGATTTTCTGGTATACCTTTAAGAGAGAGTGAGTGTGAAATCAAGCTAATTAATAGCAAAAGTGATCCATTTTGCTGGTGTCACTTTGGCACTATCACAGAGCAAATATCTGTTTTAGTGATAAATATTGTATGTCTACCACTTCACAGGCAGGAGTCTGAAAACATGAGTCAGATATCTTATTTAGCTCCTGCGTCAGATAGCTTATTCAGCTCCATTCCCGTCTTTGGGGTTTTCAACGGTAATTACTATTCATCTATCTTATTTGTCTAGCTCTGTTGCTACGGCAACAAAGAAGCAGCAGCAGCTCCTCCTGCGATGATTTGTCGCTGGGTGTGCTGAATTTCTATCGAACTGCAGCAACACATTAAGCCTCCCTTTTGCTAGGCAACAATGCCATCGTCATTATTGAAGGTTCAATGCATCTTCCAGTAATGACTGGGAAATTAATTCAATTATAAAACCAGTTTATCTACAGAAAATCGGATGTTATCCTTTTCCCACTTCATTTTCCTAAATACCTGAGACTTATTGAGAAAGGTATAAATATGACCATTCTTTACAAAGGATATTCAATACTCCTGTCTGCTCAGAGGTCCTTTTTTTATTCCACCCAAGGACATTTTTTTTCAATGCATTTAAAGAGAAAGGAAGGGGAAAAAGAAGGAGAGAAAGACAGACTGATTGATGGACACACAGACATCGATTGGTTGCCTTCTATAAGCCACCACCGGGGATCCAACCCAAAACTTGCGTATGTGCCCTCACAGGGAATTGAACCTATGACCTTTTGGTCTATGGGAGATGCTCCAACCAACTGAGCCACACGGGTTAAGGCTGGACTCCCTATACTTGGTAAATAATAAAGTCACATTCAAATTGAAAACCTAAAATAATCGATGTGAATTTGGTTGAACAACATGATTGGGACAGAATTTCCCTCCATCCAGCTGCAAAGGTGGGGGTGGAGTGGACATGGGGACATCTGTATTAGTATCAACAATAAAAGTAAAGTTAAAAAAGAAATAATTGCATAACTGACATTCCTGGGGGTGTATGTGTGGAAAAATAGAACACGTATATCCAATTCTGAAGTTAAATGTATCTTATAAGATTGAACTCTGAATAAGAAATTTCAGGAATACTTTAACTGATTTATTTTTCATATTTATCAGCATCTTACAGGAGGCAGAGACTGTTAAAAAAGCACATTCCCAGCCCTGGCTGCTGTGGCTCAGTTGTTTGGGCTTCCTTCTGCAAACCAAAGGGTCACAGATTGATTCCCAGTCAGGGCACATGCTTGTGTTGCAATTTCATTTCCAGGTTGGGGCACCTATGAGAGGCAACCAATCAATGTTTATCTCTCACATCCATGCTTCTCTCCTTCTATTTCTCCCTCCCTTCCTCTCTGTCTAGAATCAATTAAAAAATTTAAAAAGAAGATATAAAAAAATGTGCATTCCCAGTCTTCTCTTGGAGATTTAGACTTAGTAAATAGTAAATTTGAGATGGGGCCTGAGAATATACATTTTAACAAACACGCTAGGTGAATCTGATGTGCCACTCTGTGAGAAACATATTAAATAGAGGAAAATAATAGGAAATAATTTGGTAATTATTTTTTTCTTATGATCTGTTAGCATTAAATATCTCACCCAAGAAATGTATTGTGGGCCTGCTTGATTGGTCTTATGGTCCAAACATAGCTTATAAAAATCCTTTTGGTAGAGCATTTCAAAAACCTCAGATTATTCTGGATTTTGACCTTCCTGACACTACTCACAAAGCTTATGCATAGTTGATATGGTATAAAATCAATGTATATTCAACTTTGTTAGCATTGATAATTAATGTAAATAGTTCAGCAATGGCAACTTCAGCCTCTACCCCTGGCTTTATGTTGATGAACGTAATCTACTTAACTTGGATGAACTGTGCAAGTCAATGATCACTGGTGGATTCTCATCTGGAAACCATCCAAATCTTAGAACCTTCAGCACAAGGAATTTTTCTCATAGTGATTCTCAGAGTCTTGGTAGAAGACCAAGGTCTTTACTTTGAAGTTCTTTTCCTTTGTGCCTATAATCAAATCAGTCCACATCTTCTCTGGGGGTTTTCTGTGGTTGGATATTGTGACTCCAGTCTGTGAATTGCCCATATGGATGCATGGGATGTCTTTAGTATATCTTTAAAAAATTCCTTACCAACCTGTTCCTAGGCAAGAGCTAACAGTCATAAGCCAGAAGCTACAACAATCACTATGTCTTTCTGAAATTGCTATTAATGTTTAAAAAGTTATTTAAATCATTATAAAATAAAAATGCTGATATAAAAAATGGCTTAGCCAAGAGCCAGTGCTCTTGATAATTATAAAAAAATACACGGTACAAAGTAGATTAAGCTAAGTGTCATGAAAGAGTCAAGTAAAAGTGATAGAGCCATTTGAAAAAAGAACACATCTTGTTTGCAGCTCAGAAAAGATTAGGAAAAGTAACTCAGCTCTGTATTGCATAGGGTATGTTTGAATGTTTTGACAATTTTCATAAGTCATGAAGTATAATAGCTGTAAGTTTACAACAGATTAAATATTACTTTGTAAAATAAATAAGGTTAATCAGGAAATAACTAGACTTACAATGTCAAAGATACAACTTTCTCAAGATAAATTTATAATAAAGGGACTATCATATCATAAGACATAAAACCAGAACCTCAAATTTTATTCATTCTTATCTCCAATCTAAACCTCTTTCAGCCTGAGCTCTTTCAAATTCTTCTTTTTGTGCTTGCAATTACATTCTAATCTAGATTATATTGATTTTCCTCCTTTCCTGTTCTACTTTCTTCTTCCCTTTCCACAAAGTTAGTTGAATGTTATAGTTAAAGCTATTATTCTTACAAGTCATATAAAGCAAGTTACTAATAATAATTTTAGCTCTGACCAGTGTGGCTCGGTTGGGTGTCGGCCCACAAAGCAAAAGGTTGCTGCTTCCATTCCCGGTTGGGGCATATGCATGGATTGTGGGTTCGTTCCCGGTCAGGGTGTGCATAAGAGGCAATCAGTCAATGTGTTTATCTCCCTCTCCTCTCACCCCCTGTTGCGGATCCTGCTCAAGCAGAAATCCGTATGCCATGGCAGGCACGTAAATAAATTTACACGTAATACACTGGACTAGAAATTCCGGGACCATGCGATCGCTCAATTATCATCTAGGAGAGGCCCCAAGTGTGTAGACCAGCTTTTCATTGCTGTTCTAGGTGACACATTACATCAGAATAGTCTTCATTAACTATGCATGGATTGTAGATTTACATTAGGTGGTAGACGCCCAAGACGGCATCAAAGGGATAGATATGCAAATGGAAAGACAATAGGCTTGGGCTGAACTCAAAAGGACTGTCAACACTGGTCTGAGGAAGCTAGGTATGCATTAGCATAAGTTCTTTTGATTCAGGGGGGAGAGAGAGGTTTTAGCAAGAGCAAGTTTTAAATCTAAGAAGTAGACTATCCTGATTTCCCACAGGAAATTCCGCTGTCACACACGTGGGTCCTGCTTGCCGTCCCATGTTCCACGGGAGTTTTTTTCTCCCTTAGGCGTGAAACATTAGGGCTACATTTCCCATGGTGAGATGCATGAATTCCCTTTAACACCCTGCTGTCTCCTTTCTCTATAAATAAACAAAATCTTTAAAAAAAAGAAATGAACATTTTAGAGCTCTTGGTTAGTAGTCAGATTAGGTTAGGTGATGGATGCTGTGGTAATAAAAAAGACCCCACATTTCAGCGGCTTAACATATAACAGTTTATTTCTTACTGTGAATACATTCACTGCAAGTCCATCAGCTCTTCAGGGCAGGGCCTTTATAAACAGTGACTCAAAGAATCAAGTTGCATCTATCTCGCAGGTACACCATTTGGAGCACACTGTGTTCAGGTCACTATGGCAGGTAAACAAAGAGCTGGAGGATCCATGCAGGACTTTTTATGGCTCCAGTATCAAAACAACACATCACTTCTGTTTACTATGTCCCCTAGAAGTAGGCAAATGGCTTTGTCTAACTACAGAGGGCTGGGAAGTGACAGGAGCATGTTTGATAAGCTGTTAATGTCTTTGCCACATTCTACAAATATGAGCTTTTTCATATTTTAATGAACAACAATTCTTGAAAAACTCTATATGGATACAAAATATCCCTTAAATATAATAAATTTAGCAGCACATACATACATATATATTTCAGGAAACTGATAATGTCATGAACCTTCTAGGTCATCGAACATGGCATTACATTTATCATTTTCCAAGAAACTTAACTGAGAGGTTTTGTTATTTCCACTCCAAAAATTTGAGGAGCCAATATATTATTTATCTACTAGATGTTGTCTATATTTATAATTTTGATTGTGACTCAAGGGAAATGACAAAATCAGCAATTTTAAAAAAATAGCTATTGACTGTCTCATTGTGCCAAAATATTTTGTACATATGACATTACAAAGAGCCCATCTCCTGTAACAGGTATTGTTTTCAAACATCAATTTATAAATCATACTGCTATGATATATAAAAATAAAAAGTAAAAATAACTTTCAACTTCTTTCAACGTTACTGGTTAACGTGAATCAGCAACAGATATGAGGCATCAAATGTTAGTAATATAACACAGGAAGATCAATGATATCATTATCTCCCAAATTTAACTTAAAAAAAATTCAATATTAATGCCTAAAACAACAAACTTCAAAACAGCATATTTACTAAAACTGTGGCAGTGGTTTTATGTAACAAAATCCAGCATACTAGAGGTCTGAAACTAAACTTGCTTACAGTAAAACCGGCTTCAATATGAAGGCATTAAATATTTTTTAAAAACCTCCTTTTTACATGCTAAATATTTTGGCAAGTGTGAAATTAAACCCAGTAATGAAATTAATATAGTGAGATTAAGAAGTACAAAGTTGAAACTTGTATCTTAAGCATAAATAATATAAAAAGGGTTACTGTTTATATAGAATATCCCTGGATAATCAAAAATTAATAGTATAAAACATGCAAAATATTTCAGAATCTTTATTAATCAAAAAATACCAGGGTCTATTTAAAATTATTTCTCCCCAAAGGGTATCAAAGTTAATGCAAATCATGTAACATTCTAATGCCAAATACTATTAAATATTGTTTAATTAGAGGTAAATTTCATAGAATTGGAGGCTTACTTACACTGTTAAGTTGCTGTCTTTCTTGTTCACTTGAAGCAGCATACAACAACATACCAGAATTTCATTAAGTAAAAAAAGAATGTTGCTGCACTGGCAAAAATAGAATGTGTAAGGATCAAAGGCACACGACTCAGCTAGTCAAAGTGATAGCAAACTCTTTCTGCCCCACAAGCCCTTTCCCCGTGTAAACAAAAGTTTATTGAGAAAAGTAAAATAAACTGAACTTATCTTCAAAAATAAGGATTTTGAGACATCAGTGTTAAGTTCATGCTTCACAAATATCAATCATAGTTGTCTGGATATTTTGGATTATATATAAATCTAAGTTTGGTAATTTTAAAATTAGGTAGATTTTTTGTCAAAATTATTATCTAAAAGATCTCACTCTAATTTCAAACATTTTTAACCACTAGTATGACAACAGGGTTTCAGCAGTCAGAGTAATTAAACACTGGAAGAAAAAACACACAAACAAAATCCTGCATTTAAGCCACAAGCAACAACAATTATGGCCTTTTCTGGCAACTCAAAGTCCAGGAATAATTATATTAACACAGAGAAATTCATGCATTGTGGTGAATGGACCCTAACATTCACAGTTGAGTTTTCTTTTAGACCTTGCTATTCTAAATAGAGGAATCTTGCTTTTCTTTCCTTGATGTTATCTTTACTTGTGACTTGACTTCTTTTTCTTCTTCTTACTATGTTTCTTATGTTTCTTCTTCTTCTTCCTTGCTTTTTCCAATGTTTTTTCTTCCTTTTCATGCCTTCGCTTCTTTTTGGCTTGTACCTCCTCTTCATAATCCAATTCTGACGAGGACTCCGGTGATAAAGGTTTATCCTCAGAGTAAGACTTCTTCCTTTTTTTGCTGACACTTCTGACACTCTTTTCTTTCTCTGTTTCATCCTTTGAATTCATTTTCTTTGTTTCAGATTCCCTGCTCTCTGATTCAGATTCATATGTAGAGCTTTCTGATGATTTGTGTGAATGTTTCTTCTTCTTCTTCTTTCTCTTTTTTCTTCGTTTCTTTTTCTCAACCTCAGAATCTAAAGAACTGCTTAAAGATTCAGAGATTGGTGAAGGTGAAGACCGACAAGATTTCTTCTTTTTCTTTTTCTTTTTCTTTTTCTTTCTTTCTCTTCTTTTGGACGAACCCTCATTTCCACTTAATGCTTTCAGTCTTCCTTGTTCTAGTTCTTTCTTCCAATTCTCATTCATTTTCTGTTCATATTCTGCTAATGCCTTGGAGCCTTTCTTTTTACTTTCTATTTTTTTCTTCACTTCTTCCCAGGTGGGCCTTGGTCGATTCAGATAATCTTGTATTGTTGGGCCTACAGGTTGAGATGAGCCCCTCCATCTGGCCAATGCTATAGGATTCAAATAGGCCACCCTATTATCTCGCTTTCCCATGGTCCTCAGTCGTTCTCAGAGCAGACTCTCAGTTGCTAAGGAGAATAAGTTTACAGTCCCTTCTTGAGTTCTTCATCTGCTGGCATACCAAGTGGGCTCTATTCTGTAAGAGAAGCAGATGGAATGATTACAAAACACCTTTAATATAAGACAAAATAAACACAGAAGCTTAAATATCTACTGCTATCACATAGTACTGTAGAAATTCTCAAAATCTTAGACCTTAGGAACAATGAATATACATATTTAAGATTCTTGTATATTTTAGACATTGTGGTATACATAAAGCGTTTTATATACCTTACATAAAGTTCTGTTATCTAAAATTTTAGTATTTTCTTTTATATTGTATAATACAGACCTTTTATCTTTCTTTTATTCTTCCTTATATAGTATAAAGAGATAAATTTTTATTGTAAAATTCTATACTGGGTAGACCTTTCCAATTTCTTTGACAGAAATCTAGAAATTCAGAAATACCTGACAAAGTCTTTCTCCCTCAGCTCTCACACCCAATCCATTACTAAATGCTGCTGTTTAAATTTCCACAATGGGTCTCATATCCATTCACCTCTCTCCAAATATATTGTCATCAGGTTAGTTTAGGCACTATCATCTCTCACTTGGACTATTAATTTCTAGTTCTACTAAGGATTTATTTTGTACCAGGGACTGCTTAGTGCTCTGGTCTGCCATGGATTATCTCATTCAAATTCTTATAAAGGTCCTATGTGATGTCATGTTTATCTCTATTTTGACCTAGAGTCACTCACCCCTTTTCTCAATTCTGTCTTCTCCAGTCTTCTCTTGTTTTCTGAAATATGCTAAGATCCAAACTTAGCCACCATGACTAGTTCCACATCATCCTTCATGTTTCAGTTTAAATGTCAATTCATCACAAAGGCAACTACTAAGTTGAAGTTTATAAATTGCCAATCATGCAGGACACAATCAGTCAGACACCAGCAATTTCATATGGCTTAACCTTATACTAAAGTAGATTGCTGCTGCATCTACCAGTCATCCTCACTATTCTGTATCCCAGTTCCTTGTTTATTTCATTCATAGCCCTCAGTAAATCAATGATTATTTTATTTGTCTGATTATTTGGATGTGTGTTGTATGTGCACCAACTCCTAAATAGAAGGCCAAGAAGGGCAAAGGCACGTTTAATCTATTTTATTCACCATGGTGTTTCCAGTACCTAACATGGTATCTGGACTGCACTAAGTACCCAATAAATATTTGCTCAATAATCAACAAATGGATATATAGATGGGTAACTCTGGGGGAGACGAGCATTCAGAGAAGCCTCTAGGAGTTGATGATGTCTGTATAGGGTTTTGAAAGATAAATAGTTTACCCAGGAAATGAGAAATGAAGGATGATCAGCCAAATAGTAGATTTTTTCTGTCAATCTCCATGTTGAGTCTGACCCATTAAGTCAACCAAACATACGTACCTTTCATAAACTCAATGCTGACATATGTTACAGTGGCTCTTGGTGATAATTTCCTGCATTTCTTTTGCTATATTCTTGCTCCTATTCTCCGTTCCCTTCAGTTATATCCATCTCCTCTTAGGTCTTCCCGTCTTTTCACTCTACTCTACTCCTACTCTTAAGATCTATCAAATTACATTGTTTCCTTGACTTGATCATCAAAATTCCTTAAGGATTTTAGTTCATATTCAACATGCTGTTTCTCTCTAACACTGGACATTTAGAAGAGCATAATCCATTCTAATATCAGTTCCTTGAGACTTAATCCTGATATCAACTATAAAGATAGGCAGAAGCCAGTCCACAAAGGCATAGGATGTGATGCTAATTAAGGAGGTTGAAATTTATTCTATGGGACTTGTAGTGAAGCTAATGAATGGGAAGATACTATTGTAAACAGGACAATGATATGGTCATATTTGAGTGTCTCAGTGAGACTATTTTTACAGTGTGAAATGAGTCGGAGACAGGTAAGACTGAAGACAATAGGATCACCTAAGTATTCATGCAGATAAGAAATGAAAGAGTCTAACCTAAAAGCTATGACATTGTGAATGAAAAGAGGGGTAAATATATGAAACACATTGAGAGGATTAACTGAAATTAATGACCAATTGTTTGCAAAGGCTGATGGGGAGAAAAGAATCTAGAACAAGATTCCAGCTTGAGAGACTAGATAAAAGGCAACACCAAAGACTAGGTAATATAGGAAATGGCATAGACTTTGGAAAAAGGTCTAGGTTTAGTATTGCATTCATAAAGTGCCAGGTGTTCATGAGACATCTGAATGAATCCCCATGTAGGAAACTGGCAATCTGGAATGTGATCTGAGTTAGAAATATTGGATTGGAAGTCACTGAGTGATGATTAAAGTCATGAGAGAAAATTAATTTGCCTTGGGGAGGATTTTAAAATTCATCTGTGAAGCCATCCAGTCCAGAACTTTTATTTTTGGGGAGTTTTTTTTGTTGTTGTTTTGTTTTTTTGTTTTGTTTTTTTAATTTTATTTTAGTTTTGTTCAATTACAGTTATTTGCATCCTCTCCCTTCCTCCCCTTCCTTCCCCTCCAGCCCCCTTCCCCCCCACAGCCTCCCTCCTCCCCCTTAGTTCTGTCCATTTGTCCTTTACAGTGGTTCCTGAAAACGCTTCTCCCCATTGTCCCCTCCCCCCTC
>PVJI01021215.1:0-27478 GCA_004026765.1 Micronycteris hirsuta
TCTTCATCATTCAAGTTGTAGTATACTTCACTGGTGAGTACCCATATAGAATTTTATATGTTGTTAAAATTGCGTAGGTTTAAGAGTGTAGAAAGTGTTTAAGAGCATATGAAGTGTTTATAAGAGTGTGAGAAAGGTTTATAGGAGTGTGGGAAGGGTTTATAAAGCCTTAAAATATATATAAATGATAAAATAAACACAACACCGCTACTTTGTGGATTTTCACCTATCGCGGGGGTCTCTGGAACATAACTCCCGCGATAGGTAAGGGATCACTGCACAAGGCTCAGGAGTAATCTTACCAGGGGTGCAACTCCCATTCCTCTACTTAAATCACCTATGTGATTTCAGGCTTGAGATTCCTCCTCTATTAAAATAAAAACTTACCTCATAATGTGGTTTTAAAAGCCAAGTAAGAAAATGTGAAGTGTTTGGCACAAAGCCTAACACATAGGAAACAAAAAAAAATAGCTCTTACGAATTATTGTAATAAAAAAAGCATTTCTAAACCTAGATAGGCTCAGACTCACCAGCAGCAAGCTACATGATATAGAGATGATCATTTAAACTCTCTTTACACTTCAAAAGAGTAGACAATTTTGAGCATTCCGTTCACTGAAGTATCCTCAACTGCCCAGAATGCTATCTGGCACATAATAGACATTCAGTGTTTGTTGATTGAATGAGTGGATGATGGTTGATGCAAAGGGACATTAAATTTAATCCCTAAGATTCATTTTCCATTGCAAAATCTTAACATTCTGAGAAAATAAAATAAAATTACTTACTAGATGCTAGGGCTTCTGCTTCAGTGGAAGGAACCTTGTAGATTTTTCCTCCCTTATAGACAAAGCTCCCTTCAGTCACTTTGAAGTCCAGGTAACGAGTGACCTCTGTATAAAGCAGCATCTTAACCAGCTGACCTATAAAAGTCACAAAATTCAAACTGTAACCTATTTCCTACTACTCTTAAAAACTAGAAGAAACAGTCTTGGCGGAGTAGCTTAGCTGGTTAGAGTGTTGTCCTGATACGGCAAGGTTGTAGAGTCAGTCCCTGGTCAGGGCATGTACAAGAATCAATCAATGATGCATAAGTAAGTGGAACAAATCGATGTTCCTATCTCTCCTTCCCTCCCTCTCCCTCCCTCTCTAAAATCAATTTAAAAAAAAAAGAGCCCTGCCTGGCCAGGTGGCCCCACTGACTGCAGCACTATCCTGTGCATCAAAAAGCTGTGGGTTGGGTCCCTGGTAGGGGCACACAGGGAAAGCAGCTCATCGGTGTTTCTCTCTCTCTCTCTCTCGCTCTCTCAAAATCAATTTAAAAACATTCCTTAGGTAAAGATTTAATGAAAGAAAGGAAGGGGGAGGTGGAAAGGGGGAAGGGAAGGGGGAAAGAAAGAAACTGAAAAACACAAATTCCTCAAAAGCTTTGCCTGAGTTGCCTCTCTTTAAAATATAACAGAAACTTTAAAGAAACCCAACCTATTTGAAGTAGTACTGTAATTCTGAATATCATACCTGTAATAATTATTGTGTGGCTTTTACAAAAGTAAGTTGATGAAGTTATTAATCTTGAAATTGAAACATTAAAAATACTTCTAAATACGCTAACAACTAGGTATGCATTCTGACTGTCTCATTTAAAATGAGACTTTTTGTAGGAGTTATTGGACAATGTTAAGAAAACACTGGGAAGCCATTAGTATTAGTAAATGTACTTTTATTTCTATTTTTCTTAAAAATTTATTTTAGAGAGGGGGGAGAAAGAAACATCAATTTATTGTTCCACTTAGTTATGCATTCTTTTAAGAACCAAATAAAATTTTAAAGCCCATTTGAAAGAACACACTTAGTCAAAATAAAAAGATTCTTTAAGAACATGAAATAATGAGAAGAGCTTTATGCAGTCAGATGTTAAAGTACACTGTACAGTTACATTAATTAATACACATATTAGTGAAAACCAATGTAGACCCACATATAAGAATTTAATATATTATAAAAGCTTAAATCAAAGTGGAAAATATAAATAGCACTGAGGGACAACTGACTTGCCATTTTGAAAAAATAAATTTCAGTCTCTACTAGAACAAAAGGATAATAAAATAGATAATTTATAATAGAAAATAGGTGAAAAAAATAAAACTATAAGAGTATTTAAAGGAAGTATTAGTATCTTTATAACCTTAAGGTAAAGAGAAAAAATTTAAGCATAGCCTTTCAAGTCAAAAATAATGAAAGGAAGAAGGATTAACCTAATGACTACATGAAATTTAAAAGTGTTTGTACACACACACACACACACACAAATATGACAGTAATATACAAGGCTGATCACAAACTGGGAAAGATATTTTCAACATATTTTTAAAGAGGCTTTAATAGCCTTTATAAAGAGCTCATTACATCAGTAAGAAAAAACACAAAACTTCAACAGAAAAATGCGCAAAGCACAAGGCTAAATAGTTCACTAATATAAAAGCCAATAAACATCTAGAAATCATTTTACCCTCTAACAGATATTTTTAAAATCCATTATTTTGTCTTTTAGTACAACAAAATGACAAAAAAGAAACTGAATATCTAGGTTTGGTAAAGATACTAAGAAAGGGGCAATCTTACAGTATACTGGTGATTAGCAATATAAAGGAAAAGCTTACAAATTCATTCCCCCTATCCTCCATAATACACTTCAAGGAGTATACAATGAGATTTATCACACGAACTCACTCTCAGAAATTCAGTTTATCTGTTGAAAAACATACTGATTGGAGAGAAAAACAATATATATATATATATATATATATATATATATATATATATATATATATATATAGCCTGGCAAGTTATACACAAAATATTAACCATAATTCTAGATGGTGAATTCTGGTTATATAAATTTTATTTCCTTTCTGTTTATCTATGTTTTCTAACTTTAATAATTTTATTATTTACATTAAAAAATTTTGCGTTTACAATTCACCTCAAAACAATTTAGTTAACATTAAATTATTTCAGAAAAAATTCAAATAAGATCTTTGCATTAAAACAAATTACACAGCCCTTGTCAAATAGCTCAGTTGGTTAGAGCATCATCCCAATTTGCCAAGGTTGTGAGTTCAATCCCTGGTCAGGACACATACAAAAATCAACCAATGAGTGCATAAATAAGTGAAACAGCAAATCAGTGTCTTTTCTTTCTCCCTCTCTCCCTCTCCCTCTCCCCCCCCTTAAAAAAAATCAATCTTTTTTTTTTAAATTACAGAATATAAACTCAAAAAAAGGGGAGAGGTTGGTGGCACGTACTTTATTTTAGTGGACATTATACTAACAATTTAGTTTTTCAATGTTATCTCAGAAAAAGACAATATCACAGCAATCTCAAAAGATACTTAGTTCCTCTGATTAAAAATGAGAAAAAATATTTAAAAAAATAACTTTAAAAGCCTACAAATTAGAAAGACATTATTCCGGAAAGCCAAATTATCTAAGTGTCACCAAAGCATCAAGAGGAAAGCCTGTTATAAATGCTTACAGCTTTGCTATATATGTCATATTGTGCCACATCATAATTTCCTGTCTTCAGAACCAATAATTAGTAAGTCACCCCATTTTCCTCCATTTTTTTAATCCTCACCTGAGGACATGCTTATCGATTTTACAGAGATGGGAAGGGAGGGAAGGAGAGAGAGAGAACATATGAGAAACATGGATCAGATTCCACTCACACGCACCCTACATGCCCCAACTGGGGACCAAACCTACAATCTTTTGGTTTACAAGGCAACGCTCCAACCAACTTAGCCATACCAGCCAGGGCTCCCTCCATTTTTACTGCTTCCAGACACCCCTAATGAACCATACTACTCACCATGTATAACCATTCAAAAAAATCCATTTCCACATACCTATAATAATACTGTCAGGACTTAGTTTCTACTTTTAAATCAGATTGTCATAAATTTAAATTAGGATGATTACCATTAGCCATAAGGAACTTGGGAATTAAGTCAACATTCCAGTCTCTTCCTCTCCCCATTGATGCTGGTGGTGCTCCTGGTATTTTAAATCTTTTGTATAACTGAAACCAAAACAAAAAATAGCCATAATGTAACAAAATTTAACTTTCTATATACTGTGCAACTTTTTTTGATGACATGATTTTGTTACAGTAATACCACTACATGAGGTAAAGTATAACAAGGGCATTTCATTTTTAATCATATAAAACTGTCAGTGAAGTTATAATACATAGGTAAACTAAACAGTATATATACTAAAGTAATGAATGCTAAAATAAGTATTGCAAAGATGGTGTTTGTTTTCACTAGCAGAAAAGCAATACAAAACAATTTGTCAATAACACATTAGTTCTGCAGATATGTCCCTTATTAGTTGTAGAAATCATTTAAACTCATTCTCTCCTGAATAGAAAGCTATCAAAAGCTTTGATAGTGTAAGGCTTAATTTTTCTTCTGTAGTTATATAAGGAGTTAAAAATAAATTTTGGATTCTTCATATCAGAAAAGACAATTAAAATTAGTTCTAGTTAGTTTATAATTTATATGAGATAAGTAGAAGCTCTAGATGAAAGCTTGTCATTTAAAATTTTAGAATATTCAAATTCACATATTGCTAAGGTGGAACAGAATAAACAAAGTAGGTACATATTTACTTAATAAAAATCCCCAAGCCCTTGCATATATTCACCAAAAAAAGAGAAAAGGAAAGGAGAAGAAGACAGCTTACTCATCTTACTGAAGATCAACTAATAAACGTACTAGGCACGGAATGAATGGTGCCAACACATCACTCCACAGATCACTCACAATGAACAGTTCTGGTGGCAATCACCTTGCCAGGGTCAAACTCACTGTCACCAACAGTGGAGCCATGCTGCTGTGATGCAATGTGAAGTACCCAAAAATATTTTATTACGGACTAGCCTGGACTTTTCAAAGGAAAAAAGAAAAAGAGTGTAGAGACTTTGGTAGATTAAGAGAATAAGGAGAAACAACCCAAAGGCAACGTTCAAACTGGTTCAACAACACTACTACTACACAACAATGACATTCTTGGAAATCACTGGAAAATTTGAACATGGTCTGGATATTATTAATTTTCTTAAATGTCGTAACAGTATTATGTAGAGAATGTTATTCTTAGCAGATGAATTCTGAAATATTCAGATCAGTATCATGCTGTCTATTGATGTCAATGGTTCAATCCCAGTAACACAAAAAGACATTAAGCAAATATAGCAAAATGTTAACTGTTAAATCCAGGTGGAAGGTTTCTGATTCAGTAGTATCCTTTCAACTTTTAAGTATACTTGAATATTAAAAAAAACTTTTTGATATAAACATTAAGCTTATCAAAGTCATTATTTAAGAAATAATTGATGATATCTACATATCATCTATTAAAAAACACAGTACAGTTTGTACCCATACATGTGGATGTTTAACAAATGTCACATAGAGAAATAAATGTATTTAGTAAAACACACTTTGGAAATGATTCATGTGCCCATGTTCTAAAAGAGTAAGGAACAGGGCACATGTACAGCAAAAGGAACTGAGCTTTGTAGTCATGTAACCTAGGTGCATAACCCATTTCAGTCATTTTTAACCCCACCGAGACTATTTTATCTGAAAAAATAACGAGGATAAAAACCTCCCTGTGAGTGACTGGGGAAATAAGTCCATGAGGGAAGCACTGGCACACATTAGGTCATCATCAAAAGTCTACTTCTGTTCACTCTGAGAGATAACGTTCCAGATGGCAACAAAGGGCGCAATTTCAATTTCTGCAAGTCCCAAATTAGGAGCTCCTAAAAATGATGATACTGCAGCTAATCCAGTTAATTAAAAATTAAAACTACCTCTAAGGAGTAAAGATGAGATTCACAAGTAAAAGATCCAAAGTATAAAAGGCATATTAATTATTCTAATACTTACATCTTCCAGAGGTGTTATAGATGCACTTTCTCCTCCATAATATGGGTTTCTATCCATGTGAAGAACTTTCTTTCCATTCACTGACATTATACCTGATAGGATACATTCCTACAAGGAAAGCATAAGTGTCTTCAAAAGAAGGAAAGTGTTAAAGCATGTTGCAAACAGATATTTTTTTTTTAAAGCCTCTCATGACACATTATTTTAGTAACTAACACATGTAGGTGCAATATATGACATACTTTCAGGATAAAGCCCTAAAGCAGGGATCAAAGTGTAGTCTATAGATCCCTGTGGGTTGCAACATTAAAGCTGTTTTTATAATAACACTACGTTCCACTGTGTTGACATTAGCACTGGTAGAGAAAGATCACTACTGTATAAAATGGATTAAGGCAGTGGCTCTTAACTGCGCTAGCCATTATATTCTGTACCACCAGGTACTCACACTTCCTTTTTTTTCTTTTTTTAAGATTTTATTTATTTATTTTTTAGAGAGAGGAGAAGGGAGAGAGAAAGAAAGGGAGAAACAGCAATGTATGGTTGCCTCTCACATGGCCCTCACCGGAGACCTGGCCTGCAACCCAGGCATGTGCCCCAACTGGGAATCGAACCAGGACCCCTTGGTTCCCAGCCCGTACTCAATCCACTGAGCTACACCAGCCGTGCGGTACTCACACTTTCAAACAACAAGGCTGATTTCACTTCATGAAGCATTAAAAATTACCTATTATATGTATACACAAAGCCACTCTGGCTAGAAGAAAACCTTTTGTGTGACTGATTTATAAGCTGAACTAGCTACTTTTTATGAACTATCATTTTTATTTGAAAAAACCACTGACCAACAAACTATGATTACTCAAACTTAAATATTTTCTCAAAAATTAATGTCAAGGACATAACTAACAGTACTTGTTGCCAAAAACAAAAAGTCAAAATTTTGAATGAAAATTTGAATTCTTATGTGTGTGAGATTCCCAATACGTAGTGATGATTCCCAAAGTATCAGTGATGATATCTATAAATATGAATTTCTGATATTGTATAATGAAATGTGTCAATAATTCAGAAGCTCTGGATTACTTAGTAAACCAGTATTTTGCAAATGACCAATGAAATTATGTTTAAAATCACAGTGGGGGATAAAAGAGGAATTTAAAATGCAAGCTAGTTTAATGGACTTTAATGTAATAGGATAGGAAATGTTTGTTGATGTGGTTTCAGATTTTTGGTGTAATTTATAAAAAAACAGCTGCCATTTGTGTTTTGGTGTGGATGAAAGAACATTCACAATCTGAGAGGCTACTAAAACACTTCTCCCTCCTCCACCTACACATCTGTGTGAGGCCTGACATTCTTCATGTACTTCAGCTAAGAAAATATATCACAAAGACTGAACACCAAAGCAGGTAAGAGAATCCAACTATCTTTTAAGCCAGACATTAAAGAGATGTGCAAAAAATGGAAAACGATACTCTTCTCATAAAGTTATTGTTTTGGGAAATATAGCTATACTTCATCAAATGTTATACATGTTAACATCTAATGGGTTTATCATTGTTATCAAGTGAATTAATAAATTTTTAAAAATTGCTCAGTGCTTTTTAATACAATAAATATTAATAGATATAAACAAAAGTTCTTCAGAGTCCTCAGTTTTTAAGAGTGTAAACAGATCCTGACACCAAAGAGTTTGATAACTAGAGCCCTAAAGGAAGCATCCAGGGTAACCACTAATAAAGTGACAACAGAGTACGATAAACGACCACTCTCAGGAAAAAGGTAAACAAAGCATGGACAGACTAAGAAGTACCAAGTTAAGATAGGGGGAAAAAACAAGAAAGAATACAATTAGTGAGAAGAAACACAGAATTGGGATACACATTCAATCACAACTGTTATACCAGAGAGTTCTGGGGATTAGAGCTTTATTTTTTTTTTTAAAGACAAAGAAAAGTCCATGTATCTTTATAAATTCTTAGTGCTTCTCAAATTTATCCAAAAGACCCTAGACAGTGAAGAACAATCCATTTGTCCCCTAGATGTCTGACTTTGTAAACTTTATTTTTAAAATCCACACATAACTTATCTACTCGTTTTAGCATTTTTATGTTTTAAACCACTTAGAACATTGTGAGCACCCCACAAAGCCACCTTGTGCTCTCTTCCAGCCATCACCACCCCCACCCCCAGCCACTCTCATGACTTCTAAGAGCAAAGATTTATTTTGCCTGTTTTTGAACTCAGAACTAATGGATTCATGAAGGCATACTTTTTGTATATGCCTTTTATTCAACATTGTTTCCAAGATTCATCCATGTCTTGTGTGCAGTCAAAATTTTCTCATCGTCACTGCTACAGAACACAGGTTCCCAAAAGCACATGAACCAAGTCCAGCCTGCAGGCTTTTTGTGACTTAGGTTTTACTGGTAACACCCACACTCACTCACTAACAGATTGTCTATGGCTTTCGACGTAGTTGTACCTGCAGCTGGGGTTGTATGGCCTGCAAAACCTTAAAATATTTTCTATCCAGACCTTTACAGAAGGTTAGGGTAATCCTGCAAGCACTGAATCTCAAAAGTGTGCTTTCCAGCTGGAATCACCTGTGAACTTCTTGGAACTATAGAATCTAAACAGATTCTCAAACCTCAGTTTGAATCCCCATTATCTGGAGGGCTGTTAAAAGAGATTGCTAGGGCCCCCAGAGCATCTGCACCAGCAGGTCTGAGGATGGTGCCTGGGAATCTGCATTTCACATCGGTTTCCAGGTGTTGCTGCTGCTGTTGCTGCAGGACCAATATCAAGAACCACCGCACTACTAAAGCAGTGCTGTTCAACTTTTATTTCAACAGAAGAATCACCTAGAGAACATGTTAAAAAGGGGATTTTGATTTACTATATCCTGGGTAGTCTCAGGTGTTGCAGAAGCAGCTCATCAGTGGACTACACACTGTGTAAGAGAGCTGTCGAGGTTTCTGATGAATGCATATACCACAGATACTCCACGATTTATCCATTCTACTACTGATGGACATCGGGACAGTTTCCAGTTTTTGACTATTACATATAATGCTCTATAAACATTCTCAACATGTCTTTTATGTATGCATTTGTTGGACAGATATATATATATATATGTGTGTATATATGTATATATATATCAAGGAGAATACAAATATGCCCAACTTCAGGACATATTGTCAAAACAGCTTTCCAAAAGGGCTATACCAATTTACACTTTTGTCAACAGTGTATGAAAGTTCCTATTATTTCAAATCCTTGACAGATGCCTGTATTGCTACCCTTTTAATTTCAGCCATTCTAATTAGGATGTGGTTTAATTAGCATTTCCTGACAACTACTGAGGTACAGCACTTGTTTAAAGTTTACTGATAATTACACTATCTTCTTTTTTAAGTGTCTATTCAAATTATTTGCCCATGTTTAAAATGGGCTTTCTGTTTTTTTCTTACTGCTATATAAAAGTTCTTTATATATTCCGAACATATAAACGTCCTTTAGTGGTTATATGTATTACAAATGTCTTCTTCTGTTGTGTGGCCTGCCTTTTCACTTTCCTAATTGGCCCTGATAAGTGATGAACATCTGAATGCATTTTTACCTATACAAACCAATTCTAATACCATAAAAAAAAAAAAGTAATTCACTTGATCAAAAATAAATAAAAAATCTGCCCTGGCTGGTGTAGCACAGTGGATTGAGCGCGGGCTGGGAATCTAGCGGTCCCGGTTCGATTCCCAGTCAGGGCACATGCCTGGATTGCGGGCCAGGTCCCCATGAGGGCCATGTGAGAGGCAACCATACATTGCTGTTTCTCTCCCTCTCTTTCTCTCTCCCTTCCCCTCTCTCTAAAAATAAATTAAAAATAAATAAATAAATAAATAAATAAATAAATAATCTAAAGAAGCACTAACATATGAGGGGGGATCCCCCTAAAAATGGAATTTATTTATAAAAAAATTGTGTATTTACTCTCACATGTTTAAACTTCAGTCACCTTCAAAGTACTCTCCATTTGATGCAATACACCTATCAAGACTTTTTTCCACTGCTCAAAACAGTTTTTGAACTCCTCAACTTTGATGCCTGTTAGTGCTTCGGCAATTTTTTTGTTTCACCTATTCCTTATCAGCAAAACATTTCCTTTTGATGACTTTTTTCATCCAGGAAAACTAGAACAAAGGTTGCTTGGGCAAGACTGGGTGAATAGGGAGGGTGGGGCATGGGGGTCATGCTGTTTTTGGTCAAAAACTGCTGAACACTCAGTGGAGTGTGAGCAGGGGCGCTGGTAAATCTCCCATCATGAAATGGGCAAGTGTGTTGAAAGAGTCTTCAAAAAAATTCACTGAAGCCAAATGCAGCCTCTCACAACAACGCCAGCTAGTACTCTGACACAGATGGGTTCCTAAAACACTCACCTAGTGGGTGGAGCCTGTGTGCTACAAAGGGCCTGACCCCCAGAAAATAATTTCAGTTTTGGGTGGATCTCTCCTGGTATATGGTTCAACATACTTATATGCAAGTAGAATAACATTTACTAACTCAAAAAAAAGTTATGACTTAAACAAAGGAAGCCCAGTCACCATTCCAGCTGACAGAAGTGTACTTCAGGTCTGACTTTTAGAAGCAAAGCCACAGGAAGCAATTTTGAGTGTTGCAGCACTTCTCTGTATAACTTCACACTCCACTGCAAATAAGCATTACCCACTCACTAAGCGGTGGCTCCCCAGCAAGCACAGAAAGCGGAGGCCTAACAAAACACCTAATCATTTAAAGATTCGGCAGTGTCCAAAGAGCTGATACTAACTGCCTTTTGTCATGTTTGTAACAAACATGACAAAAGCTAATTAAAAATCCTCAGGTCCACTAATTCTTTTAAATCCCTCAAAGACAGACTGCTTTTACACTGCCAAAGAATAAAATACATAGTAGCATAAATGTGACACTTTAAATTTTGCTTTGAAACATGAAATGAGGCCTGGATAGGTCACTCAGTGGGTTAGAGAGTCCTCCAGTACACCAAAAGATTGCAGGTTCAATCCCCAGTCAGGGTGCATACAGGAGGCAACCCATCTATCTATCTCTCTCTCTCTCACACTGATGTTTCTTTCTCTTTCTCTCTCTCTAATCAATAAAAACATATGCTCAGGTGAAGATTTTAAAAAATGAGATGAAATTTCACTGCTAAAATTTATCATTTCTGGGCATAGGAAGTACATTACTGATCCTAAAATTGTATTATCTTCCAAAATTAAAAACTCAAAATTAAAACCTAACACTAGCATATTAAATCCAGAGAAAATATTCTAAATTAATTTCCTCTTGTTCCACTAGAAAATCCAGTCTATTCATCATATGTGTCAAGAATATTGATAACTTTTTCAGGAAATTTGTATATGAATATTAATCAACACATTCGTTTTAAATTGAACAGATGAGAGTACTCCACATTACTTTCGAAGTTACCCACACATGACCTGAACAGAACACAAACTCACATCCACCATAACAAAAACTGTAAAACCATCTTCAAAATCCAAATTTTTTATGTTAATGGCATCTGCCCTCCATCTGCACTTCATGTTTACCTACATAAAAACAAGTAACCAGCCCTGGCTGGTGTAGCTCAGAGGATTGAGCTCAGGCTGCGAACCCAAGGGTCACCGGTTCAATTCCCAGTCAGAACACATGCCTGGGTTGTGTTCCAGGTCTCCAGTGTGGGCCAGGTGAGAAGCAACCACACATTGATGTTTCTCTCCCTCTCTCTCCCCCTCCCTTCCCCTCTCTCTAAAAATAAATAAATTAAATCTTTAAAAAGAGAAAAAGAAGTAACCAGATAAAATGTTTCAAGTTCAGTTGCAGCAAGGCTCTAGCAGGTATAGATAGATATGTGGAGAAGCGGGGAGGACCATTATCAGTGATAACTTTTAAATTCATTTCCCTTTAGCACCCTACACATAACACTAGAATTGCAATAATCAAAGAATAGCCCATTTGGACAGCACCTAAACACATCAGACCAAATACCTCTTATGTACTCAAGTGGCCTGAATGGTGTTTCCAAGGCCAATGGTACTAAACAGCATACTACAGTATTCTGAGAGTTAATGACCACCCTTTTCCTACTTAGAGAGCAACTTAGACAGGAAGAGACTAAAGCCAGCATACATTAATATTCTGATATATCTTCCAAGTGACCAAACTTAACACCCATTAAAACTCTAAATTCTACTGTAATTTTAAAAAGAATCTTAGAGGTTTATTTGTCAACATCAAAAACTGAACAGTGGAGCCCGGCTGGTGTAGCTCAGTGGATTGAGCACGGGCTGGGAACCAAAAGGTCCCGGTTCGATTCCCAGTCGGAGCACATGCCTGGGTTGCAGGCCAGGTCCTCAGTGAGGGCCATGTGAGAGGCAACCATACATTGCTCTTTCTCCCTTCTCCTCTAACAATAAATAAATAAAATCTTAAAAAAAAAAGAAAAAAAAACTGTTAAAAAAAAACTGAACAGTGGAAAGTAGGGGCAGCATACGCCTTTTTAAAAAAAAGTTATTTATTTTTAGAGAGGGGAAAGGAAGGAGAAAGTGAAAGAAACATCAATGTGTGGTTGACCCTTGTGTGCCCCCCCAACTGGGGAACTGGCCAGCAACCCAGACATGTGCTCTGACTAGGAATCGAACCCACGTCCCTTTGGTTCACAGGCTGGAGCTCAATCCATTCCCCCCCCCCCGCCCCCATCTCCCACTGGATCATATGGTAGCTTTTTTTTTTTTTTTTTAACAAATTTACTTTCAGTTTTACTTTGTATTGATTTCAGGTGTAGAGCTTGGTGGTTAGACAATCATATACTTTACACAGCGTTCCCCTTGATATATCTAGTACCCAACTGGCACCATACATAATTATATCAATATTATTGACTATATTCCCTTTGCGTTACTTTACATCTCTGTGGCTATTTTTTTAAAAGATTTTTTTTATTTATTTATTTTTAAGACAGGGGAAGCGAGAGAAAGAAAGGGAGATAAGCATCAATGTGTGATTGCCTCTGGCACACTCCCTACTGGGGACAGGCATGTGTCCTGACTGAGAATCAAACTAGCCACCTTTTTTGGTTCACAGGATGGAGCTCAATCCACTGAGCCGCTCCAGCCAGGGTCCCGTGACTATTTTATAACTACCAATATATACTTCTTAATCCCTTCCTGACCCACTCCCCCAACCCAACACTGCTCTGCAACCACCAGCCCTTCTCCACATCGGTTTCAACTCTGTTTCATTTTTTTGTTTGTTTATTTTGTTTAGAGTCCACATAAGAGAAGTGACATGATATTTGTCTTTCTCTGACTAACTTTGCCTAGCAGAGGATAATACCCTGGTCTATGTCCATCCATGCTGTCTACTTCATTTTTAAATTCAGTTATGAGAAAAAAGGTAAATGCAGAAAGAATGTGATTAGGAAGACAAAGTGCATAATAACTAATATTAAACAAAAGGGCCTTTTTAAAGCTATTTATCTAGAAATATAAGGAAAATGTATTAACTATTAATAGAAAAAATTTAAATCACCTTATCTCATACCACTGTCTTACAGCAATAACATCATAAAAAATGATTGTTAGTTTTCAGCAGAATAAGTGTTTAAATGTCTCTGATCCTCTACTGCACAGGTGACAAACACAAGGCCTACGGGGGAGAGGGGAGGGCATGCTGAATCCAGTCCCCCACCTTGTTTTACCAGCCCGGCACCTTGTTTCTACCCAGTGGCAGCGCCAAGCTCCTTGGCCCTCGTTAAGGAGTAGCTACACTTACACAGTCCTAAAGTTACATTCGGCCCTTTATGTGCCCCCCACCCCCTGTGAAAATGAGTTTGACACCCCACTCTAATGCATCTCATTAAAAGCTGTCAAAAGATAACTTTTCTTGAAATTTGGCTAATTATATTTTTCCTGTTCAAAATTCTCTCCCAATGCCTAGAAGATAAAAGTTCAAATTTATTACCCTAGTATTTAACATTCTTGTGATATGCCTTCTTTCCAACCCTATTTCCCATTATACCTCTTCATACCTCCTGTTTCAGGCAAAATAAACCCCCTATTTTTATGTACCTATACACACACACACACACACACACACACACACACACACACACACACAGATTTATACTGCCCTCTGCCTAGAAAATCATTCCTCCTCACACTTCAGAGCTTACCAATATTTTTACAAGCCAGATCCCTTTCTTTATGAAGGTCTTCCTGATTCCCTAGTCTGAATTCCCACATGTGTATCTCTCCAATGGCACTTAGTATTTTTCACATTAATTCAACATAGTTAATCCCCTACATGAAGAGCTACTTATAGAAAGGTGAGCTTAACTTTTTATTGCCCATATGGGATCACAAAAGTCACAGGTAGTTTAAATAATTCAATTTGGGGAAGTCATTACTCCAATAAGAATCTTTAAATCCGATACTAAACATGACAGGGGAGATAGTGATACAGACATACCTCATTTCATTGTGCTTCACAGATGTTGCATTTTTTACAAATTGAAGGCAAAAAGACCATCCACCAGCAATATCTCTGAGGTACGCCTACATTACAGATTATAATGTATGTGAGCCAAAACATTTACTAAGTGGTCCTTCAAACTAAATGTCTCACTACTACCTATGCTAAAATGTCTGATTTCACTTCTCTTCTTTTGGGACAGTATGCGTAAGGTTGACTGATTAAAAATACAGACTACCTACCAGATATTTTAGACCTTCCCAAAGTATGACACTTTTACATAAAGGTTCAGATCACTAACACAATGGGTAAAGTCCTTTGCCACTGAAGTCTAACACAGCAATCTGCTAATTGGATTGTCAAGGATTTTCAAGAAGCAAATCTAAAAAGCAATTTATAGGGTTTTTAATTTTTTTTACTTGATTTTTAAATCAAGAAAAAAATCCTCTTGGAAATCACAAAATTTTAATAAAGAGGAAGGGGAAAAAGTATGTCTGAGATGTAACACAATTTTTAAAACATGTAATGCTGAGACTTATACGGCTAGATATCACTAAAGTGTATGTTTCTATTCATAATTCCTTACTAGAATTACTATGTAGAACAAATCCTTTTGGGGAGCACAAATAGCTGTGGAGCTAGTTACCCTTACTTTATATACTACCTGTAAGAAAATTCATGAATTTATTGCCAAGCCCCAAGTTAATGAGAAGTAGCAAATTAGCTACTCAGAGCTGTCTGTACACACTGAAATCAAAGAGTAAAAGTTGCCAGCCTAACAGCAAAGCAAGCAAAGAGGGAAACGAAAAGTAGACTGAAGAATTCACAAAGCCAAGCAGTCTGAGACTAGAGGCAAGCTCCTCACCGGGTCTCAGTGGCTTCATTATATTGAAGCACAGTGGGTTTTCAACTCGTGTGCTGGAAGAATTTTTAAAACATGCAATACCTGGCTTCTTTTTCCTTACGTTATCAAATAAAAAATATGACAACAGCCAGCGCAACAAAAGCCGTCTAGTGTGAATGAATCGAAATTATACTGTTGTTGTTGTTAGATTGGCAAAAAATACACTTTTTGGTATATGTGTGCCATGAGATGAAAAAGGTTGAAAATCACTGTTACAGCGTAACACAGTGATTAATCCTCATGGTATGAAATCTCAGTTATCAAGTAAATTATGTTCCTCAGTTTGTTCAGAAAACATCGTGGTATCATTTGGAAAGGCTTATCTAAAAGTTGTGGTTGTTTAAAGGGATAACCCTCAATTCCTTAGAAAATTCAATTACTCTACAAAATAGTCCATTTCTCCTAGACAGAAAATGAAAATTTTGCTCTAATTCATACCAAATTGTTTTATGCCTTCTTTATTAAACTTCCTATTAATATCTTTGGATTTATGTTTCCTTATTTTTTATCTAACAACCAGTACAAAACCATAACAACAGTAGGCAAAATAAAAAAATTTCCATACTTCCTTACATTTTATTTTAAAAGTAACAAGTTAACTGCATTAAAGTAGTTAACATGCTATTATCATGTAATATTTGGTACCCATAACTGAGAGCGTATATCTGTTTCTAGGTTCTTAAACCTCAGGCACTAAATATTTATTAAAATAAAAATTAGTAAAATTAAATGGCATGTTCACTTCAAACACAAAGTTAATTTTAAATTGAGGGTTTTTAACTTTGTGGTTTCTTAATTTATCATTAAGTAATCAGAGTCCTTGTATTAGTAGAAATGAAGGTAAAGACTTATCAAAATCATCCTATCACCGCTACTCCCACCCATGATGATAATAATGTGATTGCTCTGAATTGATAGAATTCTCAAAGAATATCTCATAAAATAATCTAGAAAGGTTTACAGGGGTTAATATTAATATCGTAGCTATAAAATGACAGAAAAAAATTGGTCTAATTTCTAGTTAAGTATGCATCTACCACTCATTGATTAATCCAAATGGAAATCTAAATAAAGTGCATTGTCTTAACTTGGTTGTTGCACAATAAGACTGTACACCTTTGATCCAAAGTAATGGTTCTTAACTAGGCATGCAGAAGCCTGCGTGTTGATGAATCTCCACTCATTTGTTCACATTCAACTGACCTGAATCAAAAGCAAATCTGAAAGATCAGCAACACTGTAGAAAAACTGTGGAACTAACTGGCTCTGACAATACACGGCCAATGGGCAAGATCCATCACCAACTGCTAAACTCGGTTCAAAATCCAAAGTATGCACTTAGAAAAAAACAAAAAAACAAAACCCTGCAGTGGGTAGGCCTATTCAGTTAGGCGTCCAACAGTATTCCAACTCACCACCAAAAACGAAATTCAACCTAGTATCTCACATTCGGGATGACTAAATAGCTTTCTAGGTATGTAATCTCATCTATTTGGTACTAGTTACTAACCAGCCACAAGTCTGTTTCTGGACTGGTCAAACATAATGAAGCATTCAGAAATGAATATTCTCCAACAATCGCCACAAATCACTATAACCAGAGAAATGACAGGCCAGAAAAGTGCCATTCTGGTTCCTAACAACTTTCTCCTAAAAAATTAGTCAAATGGAAGTTCAATGTTTCTCTCTTGTCTAAAGAAACATAAAATAGTTAATTTGGGGTGTTACCTAAAATACTTATGTATTAATTTGATCCTGAGAGATAACATATTTCATCAAATTTGAAGTGGTGAGTTACATTAAATGATTCAGGACTTTGAGGTCAGATTATATAGGATACACAAGATAAACATCAGTGTTAACCTTGTTAAAATGAAGTAGCCCAAAGTCAGAACTACAAATTTAAAAAAAAAAAAATTGATAATGAAAATGGTCCTCTCTTCAAATGGAATTCTTTTACAAGATGAATAATCTTGGTCTTCATTGTCTTTTTTTTTTAAGAGTGAGTACAAGATACAACACACCTCCCTGCATTATTTGTAGAATACCATTATCTCATAAGGTCTCTATGCAGACAGACACCCAAGAAAATAAATTTAGTATTAGGAACACCTGCCATTCACATTCTGCTTGTATTCTGTGTTGTTACTGATTTAACTTCTAACTCCCTGAAGAGAGCAAAGTAGTAGAACTTGACCTCTAGCAATCCATCACCAATCACCTCTTAGGGGAAAGCATTGAGAAGAGACAATGGAGGCAAGCAACAGACCAAACAAAAGAAAAAGATGGCAAAGTTTAGGTGAGAAAGCATTTGATTGGCAAGTTTTGAAAAAACTCATTTCCAATTCTGCAGATGCTCAGTAAGTGAAATTGGAGGGTGGTTTAAAAAAATGGATAATGCTTCTCATTTGGAGTGGGGGAGGGGGTAAGAACACTAAGGTTCTTCAAAAATTCAAGTTGATCGAACTCTAACAATTACAATACAGTAATTATCCAAGACTTGTCACCAAACTTTCTACCTTTGGTAGCCAAAGACTGACTAGTAGTGGCTGATGGCTAAATAGGAAATGCAACTGATTGTGGCTTCCACCCTCCCCCACTCTGCCTTTTCCGTTTCCACTCGGGAGAGGCCATCAACCCATAAGGGAGGTGGAAGAGCAATTCCCCAAACCGGGCTTTTTGGGGTCTTTTCTGTAACAGAGCGAAACTCATTTTCCACCCACTTTATTTCGCCGTCACTGCTCATTAAGTCATACACTTGACTTGGTTTTGCACCTCCTCGTCTTCCCGTCCACAGAGACAACCAACTCGGCCCTGTGCGGTCGCAGGCCCATACGCCGTGCAACACGCCTCTCGCACCCAGCCCAACACCCTTCTCTACTCCCCTCCAAAAACATACGAAAGACAACGAGATACTGTATCCACAAGGGGACCCTCAGGCGCAGCCCGGGGTTCACGCGGCCCGGCCCCCAGACACCCCTCCCTCGCACCCAGCCTGCACGCCTTCCCCAGCTCCTTGGCTGTCGCCGCCGCCGCCAGGAACTCTGGACTCACCGTCAGGCCGGTGCCCAGCACGATCACGTCGTACTCCTCATTCATGGCGGGGCAGGCGCGGACAGAAGCCCAGAGAAAGGAGAAAGCGGAGGATGCTAGGGGCCAGTGGTTATGTGGCCACTCCGAGGATGCGGGGGAAGCACCTCAGGCCGGTTTCGGCCCCGAGATTAAGTGGCAGTCAGGAACAGAGGTAAAGAGGAGCTGGAAAGGAGGAAGGCCAGCCGCCAACACAGACGGAAAAAGCAGAGCCGAGCACTGCAAGGAGGGGCAGGCGGGTGGTGACCCGGACCTCCGCAGCCGGGCGGGGCTCGAAGGAGGTGCCCAGAGGACCGTCCATCACTCGCTTCCCATTCTCTCATTGGCCACGTCCCCATCGCCCGTCCTACCCTCTTCCTTTCCGAGTTCTCGCGAGACGTCCCTCTGTTGGATTCCGGTGCTGCGCCGGGCCAGTTGAGATCCTGGGGCGAAGGTAGCAGAGCGACGGCCCTGAAGGGCTGGGGAGGAAGGGTGCCGGCGGCGGGAGAGTAGCTGTACAGTTCTTTACTCCCGCCGCCGTGTGGCTGCCGACACCCCGAGGCGCCATTGGACTTTGAGCTTGCGTCGGCCACGTGGACCGGAACCGTCCGGCAGGGTCTAGGCGGGTGCTGGCGCGCGAGAAAAGCGGGCGGCAGCCTTGGGTTCAGGCCCTCCCACTAGGGAGGTTACGTAAAGTGGCCCGACCCCCCCGCTCCAGCGGCTGGCGGACGCTGGACCGCCCCCCCTGCCCGTAGCTATCTACCGTGACACGTAGTCTTACCATTTTCAACTTGTTTGGTTTTTCTTCCTCGCCTGACACTTTTCTAAAGGAAAAAGAGCCCAGGACGTTTTAAGGAGTTCAGAACTCACGTATTTTTTAAAATCTTGTTTCCCGCCTATATCATTCTTGCTTGGTGTGGCCCTACATGCGGCTTAGGAATTTTAAAAGAAAAAGCTAACCTTTTTCTTTTTACTGATTTTTTTTTTTTAGAGAGAGAGCGAGAAATATGGGTTTGTTGTTCCACTTATTTATGAATTCATTGGTTAATTATTGTATGAGCCCTGACTGGGATAGAAACCTCAACTTTGGCTACCAGAGGATGCTGTAACCAACTTAGCTACCTGGCCAGGGCAACCAACCTGCTTACAAATTATAACTCTTAGCATGAATAAAGGGAAAAGCTAGATTTGCCTAGGAATTAAGTTCGTGCCTAATGAGAGCTATAATTTAAACCAACTATAAAAGTAGTAGCTGACCAGTATATGAATAAGTTTAGGCCATGAGCGTAGAAGTAAAGGTGCCCTGTTTGCCTTCCATCTCCTCTACCCCTGTCCCATCCCACCCCAATACACACCTTTTTTTTAGGTGTAAGCAGAGGCTTGTGTTCTCATAGAGAATGGACCTATAGAGACCTAGACAAGTGAGTTTCTTAAGGGTGTTCACAGCCAGTGTTTTCAGCCTGCATATTCAGCAGCAAGAGTTGGTATTGTCTTCAAGATTTACTCTCAAATACAGCTGGAGAAGAGCTATTTAAGGCAAATCTTGGTAGACAGAACAGCCTTCCTTCATATTTAAATCATTCAGATTCAGGAAAGAATGTAATAACTTTCTACGGTATTTCTTCATCCCATACAGAGAGTTTAAGAAGGTATGTTATATTGGACAATGGACTCTTCTTGGGGAGAGGGAAAACAGTTTATATTTACATACAACCTTAACTGGATTTGTATTCTTAGTGACCAAATGAGTTTTTCATTTTTGTATTTATTGATTGATTTTTGGAGAGAGGGGTGAGGGGGAGAGAGAAGCATCTATTTGTTGTTCCACTTATTCATGCATTTATTGGTTGATTCTTATATGTGCCCTGGCTGGGGATCAAACCCATAACCTTGGTGTATCCAGTGCCCCAACCAACTGAGCTAATGGGTCAGGGTCTCAATTTTTGTAAGTAGATGTAGGTCAAGTGCAAAGTTTATTAGCCTCCTGAACAGATTGTATAACGGTGTAACTGATTTTTCTGTTGACTAAACAGATAATGGGTTAAGAATGTCCTGCTGTTCTTCTCCAAGTAATCAGGAATGTGTATATACGTGTATACACATACATATATATCATATGTGTACATATGTATATGTTATATGTGTATATATACACACATATATAAAGCAAATTTATTTCTTATAATTCTGGAGACTAGGAAGTATAAATCACATTGTGTCTGGTAAGGGCCTTTCTTCCTGGTTTATGCTGTCCTTTCACTGTGTTCTCACATGGCACAAGGGGCAAGTGATCTCTCGGGTTGGTTTTATAAGTGTGTGTGTATATATATTTATTTATTTATTTTTATATATTTGTGTTTTAGTTCCCATCTTTTATTTATTTTTTCTTTTTTTATTGTTATTCAATTACTGTTGTCCCCATTACTCTCCCCTGCCCTCCCCACTTCCACCTCCCACATTCAGTCCTCCCCCTCACCCCGCCCCGCCCCTTGTCTTTGTCCAGGGGTCCTTTATACATGTTCCTTGACTTAACCCTTCCCTTTCTTTCTCCTGTTATCCCCCTCCTCCTCCCCTCTGGTCACTATCAGTTTGTTCTTTACTTCCATGTCTCTGGTTCTGTTTTGCTCACTTATTTGTTTCGTTGATTAGGTTCCACTTATAGGTGAGATCATATGGTATTTGTCCTTTCACTGCCTGGCTTATTTCACTTAGCATAATGCTCTCCAGTTCCATCCATGCTGCCATGAAGGGTAAACAGGTAAGTAAGAGCGCCTTTCTTTCTGCTGTGTAGTATTCTATTGTGTAAATGCACCACATTTCCTGAAACACCAATTCAAAAGAACCTATGCACCCCAATGTTCATAGCAGCGTTATTTACAATAGCCAAGTGCTAGAAACAGCCTAAGTGCCCATCAGTAAATGAGTATTTATTTTTTAATAGCTTATTCTTTATAGTATTTTTTCCATTACCATGTCTCCCCTTTATACCCTCCCTATATTTTTGAACTGACATGAAATACTGACTCTTTAAAAAAAGAATAAAACCTGACAATAACAAGAGCATTTTTTGCATTTTTGCCATCAGCCTCTGAATGTTGAGGCTTTTAAAAATGTCAGTATCGCCCTGGCTGGTGTGGCTCAGTGGATTGAGCACTCGTCTGAGAACCAAAGGGTCTTGGGTTCGATTCCTGATCAGGGCACATGCCTGGATTGTGGGCCAGGTCCCCAGTAGGGGGCATGTGACAGGGAACCACACATTGATGTTTCTCTCCCTCTCTTTCTCCCTCCCTTCCCCTCTGTCTAAAAATAAATGAATAAAATATTTTAAAAAAATTTTTAAAGAATATCAGCATTAATAAGTAAATAAGTGGCACAACAAATTGATGTTTCTCTAAATTCAATAAATAAATCTTTTTCAAAATGATGAGAGAGAAAGGCAGAGAGAGAGAAACATTGATTTGTTCTTCCACTTATTTATGCACTCACTGGTTGCTTCTTGTATGTGCTGTGACCAAGGATCAAACCCACAACCTTGGTGTATCAGAACAATGCTCTAACCAGCTAAGCTACCCAGCCTGGGCCATGTTAGCAAGTTTTTTTTTTTTAATACGTTTTATTGATTATGCTATTACAGTTGTCCCAATTTTCCCTCTTTGTCCTCTTCCTCCTGGTACCACCATTCCCTCCAGCTATCCCCCGCTTAGTTCATGTCCATGGGTCATGCATATAAGTTCTTTGGCTTCTCTATTCCCTATACTATTCTTAACATCCCCTATCTATTTTGTACCTACCATTTATGCTTCTTAATCCTTGTTCCTTTTTCCCCATTCTCTCCCTTCCCTCTCCCAGATGATAACCCTCCAAATCATCTCCATACCTATGATTCTATTCCTATACTGGTTGTTTTCTTAGTTTGTTTTTTAGAGTCAGTTGTTGATAGTTGTAAATTTGTTGCCATTCGAATGTTCATAGTTTTGCTCTTGTTTTTCTTAAATAAGTACCTTTAGTATTTCATGTACTAATGACTTGGTGATGATGAACTCCTTTAGCTTTACTTGATCTGGGAAGCACGTCACCTGCTTTTCCATTCTAAATGATAGCTTTGCTGGATAGGGTGATCTAGGCTGTAGGTTCTTGCCTTTCATCACCTTGAATACTTCTTGCCAGTCCCTTCTAGCCTTCAAAGTTTCTTTTGAGAAATCAGCTGACAGTCTTATGGGAACTCCCTTGTAGGTAACTCTCTGCTTTTCTTTTGCTGCTTTTGACATTCTCTCTTTGTCTTTAACCTTTAGAATTTTAATTATGATGTGTCTTGGTGTGGTCCTCTTTGGGTCCAACTTGTTTGGGACTCTTCTGTGCTTCCCGGACTTGTATGTCTATTTCCTTTGCCAAATTAGGGACTTTTTTTTTTTTTTTTTTTTTTTTTTTTTTTTTTTTTTTTTTTTTTTTTTTTTTTTTTTTTTTTTTTTTTTTTTTTTAATTCTTTTTCCTTATTGCTGTTCTGGTTAAATGCTTATTTCTTTCTAATGTTCCAAATCATTGATTTGAATTTTGGCCTCACCCCCTCCATTGTTGGTTCCCTATAGATCTTTCTTTATTTCACTCAGTGTAACCTTCATTTCTTCCTTGTTTTTTTTTTTTAATGCTGTTGTCATACTCAATGAGTTCTTCAAGCATCCTGATAACTAGTGTTTTGAATTCTACATCTGTTAGATTGGTTATCTCCATTTCATTTAGTTCTTTTTCTGGAGTTTTACTCTGTTCTTTCACTTGGGCCATATTTCTTTTTCTCCTCAATGTGGCAGCCTTCCTCTGTTTGTTTCTGTGTCTTAGGTATCTGCTTTGACTCCCTCTCTTAGTTGTGTGGCCTATTGTAGAAAAGGTTCCTGTACATTGTATGGGCAGGAGGCTTAGGGAATTGCCAGGGTAGACCAACCCACTTCACTTTTTTGTGGCTCTCTGTGGGGGAAGGGTTCAGAGAGGGGACAGTGCCTCTGCCTGGCTTCTGGAGGTTTGCCCAGCACTCGCCTTGTTTCCATTCACTTCACATACTCCCTGTATGCTGCTGGTGCCCTTCCAGCTGTTGCACTGGTGCTAAATCCCAGAGGGGGTAGGTCTGCATAAGTTCTAAGTGCATGTGGACCCTTTAAGCAAGTCTCCTGAAAATCTGGCAGTTTCTCCCACCACCCCAGCTCCCACCGGTTTTTACAGCCCGAACTTATAGGATTTATCTTCTAGCACTGGAAGCCTGGGCTGTGTGGTCTGGCCTGGGGCTGGGATCCTTTACTCCCAAAGTATCCCTCCTGATTTTTGATCCACTACATGTGAGTGTGAGACCACCCATTCCACCACCTCTCTGAACCACACTGGGTCTTCACACCTCTCTGCCCATCTCTGCATCTCCACACCTCCTACCTGTCTGGTTGAATGCGGCTTCTTTAAATCCTTGGTTACTGAACTTCCATATAGCTCGATTTTCTGATGTTTCTGGTATTTGTTTTGAGGTCTGGTTGTAATTTTTTCTGTCGTTGTGTGAGGAGGCAAAGTGTGTTTACCTACACCTCCATCTTGACCAGAAGTTCTGAGATTTGTTCCGTGTTATTAAGTGAAGGATATTTCATCTATGTTCAGATGGAATTACTGACAAACTGAAAGGCATTGGGTAAGGGAGCTGAATTTAAGGCTAACAAGTCTCTCAATCTGATCCCTTACACTGAAGTTTAGTTTTATTGGCAGTACAACTATGACCCTGTCAAAGGGCCAAAACAAAACACAAACAAACAAGAAAATAAAACAACTGGACTAATCTTTAACAGATGGAGTTCACCCAAAATTCTGTGCCTGCTCTTGCATCTTCTACCCCATCTATTCCCGTTGCTAAGGAACTTGGTAGACAGCAAATACTGTTCAGAGTGAAGTGGCTTGAAAGCCAGTGACTGGTTCAGTTTATCAAAACCACAGGTGACAGTTCCCGTTAGAGGGAAACCTTGGGTGTGGAGGAAGAAAGAGGTTGGTGGAGAGGAATGGAAAATACCACCAGTCTTGAAAATATTTCAAATCTTTATACAGAGCAAGAGTCCAGTGGGCATTGGGTAGTTGGGAATAATTGGTGATTTGTTTCTACTAAACTTCTACCTACACTTTACAAAGGAAGAGGCTGAGTCCAGGGAAAGGAAAATTAGAGTGAACCTTAGTCTAGGCCATCTTTCTCTCTCATGAGCTATTGCAGCAGTTGCTCAACCAGTCTTCCTCCTGTGTGTTTTGACCATTACCTTCTTAAAATGTGAATCTGATCATATTCATGTTTTTGCCTATTTTTTACATTTAGAATAAAATGCAAATCCTTTACTGTGGCCTAAAATGTATTGTTTAATCTAGCATCTGTATCTCTCTCCAACTTCACCTTGCTAGTGTTCTTGCTGACTATACTCCAGACACACTAGTCTTTCAGTTCCTAGAATGTGGTCAGGCTTTTAACCACTGAAAGGCCTTTGTACTCTTGAGTGTCCCATAGCTACCAACCCTCGCTCCTGTACCTCTTCTCATGGCTAGTTCTTTCCACTTCCTTAAGTTTCAGCTTAAAAATGTTTCCTGCCCCTGTCAGCATGGCTTGGTTGGGCATCGTCCCACAAAATGAAAGGTTGCCAGTTCGATTCCCAGTCCCCAGTGGGAACAACCGATTGATGTTTCTCTCCCTTTCTTTCTCCCTCCCTTCCCCCTCTCTAAGAATAAATAAATAAAATTTTTTAAAAAATCTTTCCTGACACCTTAACTAAAATAGGTTCCCTTCAACGTCCATTCTCCATCAGCAGCTGTTTACTTCTTTCATTGCTTTTTATCAAATTGGTAATTATTTTCTCAACTTGTTTTTTGTCTGCCTGCCAATTAGAATGTAAACTCCATGAAAGCAGGGATATTATCTGTCTTATGTACAACATTATGCCTCTAACACCCGGAACAGCGCTGAATACCTGGCAGATGATGGGTAAGTATTTGATGAATGAAAAAGAGAACTGGAAATTGATAACCTAATCAACAAGAACAAAATGTGATGAAATAGGTACCAGTTCCTATCGATACTTTTGAGAAGTGCAGCTGTTTTTACAGCAGAAGGTACTAAAATTCATATTGTAGAAGGTCTGAAGGATAGGTATCTAAAACCTGGATACCTAATGCTGAAGATAAAATATAATAGGACATCTAGGAAAAAAATTTTCAAAAATATATATTTCCTAGTTTATGTTAGATCATTTATCCACCCCACCATCACTAGCTGTTTATCTGCTTTCCTTCCCCATTTCAGCAGTTACTGGCTCCACCCTGGGACCAAACCAGCATTGTACATATCATCCTTGATTCTGCCTTCTTTTTCTCCTTCATGTCTATTCTTGTTTTCTTTTGTTGTGTAACAACAAACTATCCAAAAATTTAGTGACTTAAAAAAAAAAAAACTAGGACCTCCAACAAGATGGTGGCATAGGTGAACGTGCCGTGCCTCCTTGCACAGCCAAACAAGGAAAAAACCAGAAATTTATCTAAACAAAAACAGCCAGATCTGACAGAAAATCGAATTGAGAGGAAGTCCGACAACCAAGGAATTAAAGAAGATACATTCATCCAGTCCGGTGAGCAGGGAGGAGCAGGGCGGAGGAAGAGCGCTCGGGGACCCCGCGGCGAGCTGGTGAGCAGACGGCAGGACCGCGGTTGGAGGGGCGGTCCCCGCGGGGCTGCAGCACACCGAGATGGGGGTGCCTGACCGAAGCGCGGCCAGCGCCCGGCTCATCCGGACCCAGCGGGCTGAGACTGGTGGACCAGGCAGGTCCGCATTCGAGTGCAGACAAACCGGGAGAGAAAGCAGGGCACAACCCATCTGCGCAGACTGAGAGCACCTGTGGGGGTGGAGTCGGCGGCGGGAGGAACTACCAGCCTCACAGGAGAGTTCGCTGGGGAGACCCTCGGGGGATTGGAGCTGTGCAGCCCATCCACTGACCCCGGAGCAACCCCCGGAGCCGGCGCAGAGGGGCTCAAATTGCTTGCAGGAGGCGGTGTGAGTGCAGAGAGCAGAGCAGGCCCCATTGTGCTCTCAGGTCCCGCCCCCACAGGCTACGTCACAGCACAACTACTGTGAGTTTCCCTGCCCAGGTGAACCCAAGGCTCCACCCTCCTTACAATAACAGGCTCACCGAGGGGAAAAAAATGGCCCAAAGAAAGGAACAGATCAAAGCTCCAGAACTAACTGACCAAGAGATAGACAACCTATCACATGCACAGTTCAAAACCCTAGTAATCAGGATGCTCACAGAATTCAACGAAAAATTATCGAAATTGCTTGAACAAATGAGGAGAGATCTGCAGGGAACCAATAGGGATAAGAAGGAAACTGGGACTCAAATCTCAGAGTGGACCAGCAGAAAGAAAAAAACATCCAGCCAGAAAAGAATGAAGAAACAAGAATTCAAAAAACAGAGGAGGGACTCAGAAACCTCCAGAACATCTGTAAACGGCCCAACATACGGATCATAGGGCTGCCAGAAGGAGAAGAAGAAATCCGAGGAATTGAAAACTTATTTGAACACATAATGATGGAGAATTTCCCGAAGCTGGTGAAGGAAATAGACTTTCGGGAAGTCCAGGAAGCTCAGAGAGTCCCAAAGAAGTTGGACCCAAAGAGGAACACACCGAGACACATCATAATTGCATTACTCAAGATTAAAAATAAGGAGAGAATCTTAGAAGCAGCAAGAGAAAAGGGGACAGTTACCTACAGTTCCCATAAGACTGTCAGCTGATTATTCAAAAGAGACCTTTCAGGCAAGAAGGGGCTGGAGAGAAGTATTCCAAGTCATGAAAGGCAAGGACCTACATCCAAGAATACTCTATCCAGCAAAGTTTTCATTTAGAATGGAAGGGCAGATAAAGTGCTTCTCAGATAAGGTCAAGTTCAAGAAGTTCATCACCACCCAGCCTTTATTGTATGAAATGTTAAAGGGAGTTATATAAGGTATGG
>PVJI01021216.1:0-27489 GCA_004026765.1 Micronycteris hirsuta
TTTTTTAAAGATTACATATTTTATATAATAAAATATATGAATGTAGATAATAGGTGCTTTAATTTTTCTTCAGAGATTCATAAAACCTTTCCTAAACTCTTCATAATATGATTCACAATAAGATGCAATACTATTATGGTACAGGCATGAATGATACAATTTTGTTATAGAAATGTGAATGATAACAGTTGCTAAATGTTATGATTTAATAGCTTTTCTCAGACAGATTTAGAAAAATAAACATGTGGCATGTAAAACGTAATGAAAAATATATTGAAGCTGTTACCCAAAGATTAGAGACCAAATCTGCTTTGCTAGGAAAACAGAATTTTAACTCTTTCTTATATATACTGTAGGTATACTTTAATCATTTCTAAGAAGAATTTTCTAATACAGAAAAACAGTTAAGCCACTTCTGAATAGATTTTAGAATCCCATACCATTTTTTGAATTTCATATCATTTTGATTTATCTATAAAAGTGTATCTATAATATCCCATTATACCTTAGAATGTCTGGGTGCACAACTCTTGTGACTAGTTTAACGATAACCACAAATGAAACTAATCAAGTCTTTTAATCTTTTCAATTAGAAATGGCTTTAAGCAAAGCTTTTTCTTAGAAGAAGCATGGGCTAGTATACATGCATTTCCATTAATGTACTTTTCAAAGTAATAATTTCACCAGTAAATAAATACGTATATCAAATATACTTAAAAGGATACCCTGGCTATTCTAGTTTTTATATATGGCTTCTTTTAAAGTAAATATTTAGCCTATTTTTGAATGTGTAATTAGAATAATGGCAGCTATAATGTCCCCTAAATGAAGTTATTTTTGTACAGCATAAATTTGAATGGGTTTATAAAAGGTAAATATATATTTATATCCTCCTCTTAATTTAATACTTTAATAAAAGGACAGTAAATATTATTTAATTCTTTTGAGTATACGTATTAAAATAAAAAAATTACTTGCCTAAATATTAACAGAGAACATTCATTTATTGTGAAAATCTTTTCTTTAGAGTTAATATTCATACCGTCTATTAGTATCCCATAGTTTACTGCCAATTGACAACCTTCTAATACACCATCTTACAAAGCATTTGGTTTGAAAAAACAGTTTTGTACTTTTTCTTCTGTGGAAGTTCAGAGAGTCAATTATATGATTCATGTGTTTTAATGTGGAATGATTTCCAAAAGTCTGTCTTAGGGCAATAATGCATTCAGCACAAAGAAGTATAGCCTATGTTTTTCTACTTTTAAATATGTATTATGTCATATACAATTACACGTTTAATTATTCTCTTTCTATTCAGTGTTTCTAGTGTAATGTGTTCCTCAAAAATTAAAGAATAATTATAATAAGCAGTATTATTAAACTGTTTGATCTAGTGGATCGCAAATGCTATTTGACATGTCTTAAAATTCCATTTAAGCATTTCAATTAAACTAAACATGAATGATGGTGGTGATCCAAAATGCATTCTTACATTAAACTAAATTTCTTTTCCTACAGGAAAGAAAACCTTCAAGAAAATGAAGAGAAGTCCTACTAAATTGGAGGATATGTTTGCCAATGATACATATGATAAGGGCTTAACCTCCAAAATTTATAAGGAATATATACAACTCAACACCAAAAAAAGAAAAAATCAAACAATCCCATTAAAAAATGGGCAGAGGACCACAATAGACATCTCTCCAATGAGGGCATACAGATGGCCAAAAGACAAGTAAAAATATGCTCAAATCACAAATTGTCAGACAAATGCAAATTAAAACCACAATGAAATATTACCTCACAGTTGTCAAAATGGCCGTCATCAATAAATCAGTAAATCAGGACACATGCTATGAGGATGTGGAGAAAGGGAGCCCTAGTGCACTGTTGGTGGGAGTGCAGACTGCTGCAGACACTATATAACAGGGTGAAGTGTCTTCAAAAGGTTAGAAATCGACCTGCCTTACGGCAGCATGGATGGATCTAGATGATATTATGCTAAGTGAATTAAATCATTCTGAGAAAGACAAACACAATATTTCATTTACATGTGGAATCTAAAGAACAAAATATATTAATAAGCACAACTGAAACAGACTCATAGGTACAGAAAGAGAACAGGTGATTGTCAGAGGGGAGGGGTTGCTCAGGTACTGGCTGAAAGAGGGGAACGGACTGAGAAGCTTAAAGTGGTATTTGCAAAATAGTCATGGGGAAGTAAGTAAAACATGGGAAATATAGTCAATATAGTGAACAACTATGCACTGTGCCAGATGGTGTACTGGAAATATGGAGAGGAACACTATATAAAGTGTATGATTGTCTAACCACTAAATAGTACACCCCAAACCACTGCATATCAAAAAAATAGAAAGTACTGATATACGCTACAATGTGGATGCACCTTAAAAATAGCATGCTAAGTGCAAACAGTGAGACATAAAAGACAACATATTTTATGATTCCATTTATGTGAAATGTCCATAATAGGCAAATCCATGCAGATAGATGGTAAATGTCTGATTGCCTAGGGCCAGGGAACGGAAGTAAGGTGATAGCCAAAGGCTATAGGATTTCTTTTTGGGGTGATGAAAATGTTCAAGAAATGACTGTGGGAATGTTGGCACAACTGTGTTAATATAGTAAAAAATACAGTGTACCCTTTAAATGAGTAAATTGTGTAGTATATAAGTTATATCTCAATAAAGTTATTAAAAATGAAAATAAAATAAAATTAAAGGAGAAATTAAGAACTTCACAAACAAGAAAATGCTAAAGGAGTTCATTACCACAAAATCATGATTACAAGAAATGTTAAAAGGTCTCCTTTAAGAAGAAGAGGAATAAGAAAAAAGAGGAGGAGGAGAAGAAGAGGAACATAGTTATAAAGAATAAAATAGCAATGAGTACATACCTATCAATAATCACTTTAAATGTAGATGGCTTAAACACCCCAATCAGAAGACCAAGGGTAGCTGAATGGATAGGAAAACAAGACCCATAGATATGCTATCTACAAGAGACGCACCTCAGAATGAAAGATGCATGGAAACTAAATCTAAGGGATGCAAAGGATATTTTGTGTACATGAAAATGAAAAAAAAAGCTGGGATAACAATATTTATGTCAGACAAAATACACTTTAAAACAAAGGGTATAATAAGAGATAAGGAAGGACACCATATAAAGATAAAGGGAACAATCCACCTACCAAATTTAAAACAGATTCATAGATGCAGAGAATAGATTGATGGTTGTCAGAAGGTAAGTAGGGTGGTTTGAGGACTGGGTGAAAAGGGGGAGGGGGTTGAGGAGCACAGATTTTTAGTTATAAAACAGTCATAGGGATATAAAGTAAGTGCAGCATAAGAAATATAGTCAATAATACTGCAATAACTAAGTATGGTGCCAGGTTGGTACTGGGAATATCAGGGGGAACGCTTTGTAAGATAATAAGATTGTCTAACCACTATGCTGTCCACCTGAAACTAATAAAAAATAATGCTGAATGGAAACTAATTGATACATTAAAATTAAAAAAATAAAGCAATGCTCTTTTTTATTTTTGCTACTAGTTGAAGCACTTTGCTTATATATATTTATAAGAAATACTATATTTATAAGTTAATAAATACTGTATACAGTATGCCAAACCTAGTGGTGTAGACTTGTATGTGTCTTAGATCTGAAGATTAATGAAATTCCTATGGAAAGATGATTCAGGTGGGCTGGGGGTGGATCTTGGTGTGTCCCACAGAGATGCTTGCTTTATAATCTTTACTCAAAACACAAGGAAAGCAATAAAAGAGAGAAACTAATAAATCAAAATAGGATAGTTTATACTAGTCATAGATTATATTCTAAACCTTTAAAGGCAAAGTTATTTTACTTATTTTGATAATAATATGTATCTTACTACTTAACTGTTATATCTCAGAAATAATTTGTTCTTCTAATTACTATTACAGTTTTAGAATTCCTAGAATCTCTTTTTAAATAGTCCTCAAAAAAGAAAAGAAGGGGAATGCAGTATATAGTTATCCTCTTTTCTCTGACAGAGTCTTTCTTTGAAATACAGTATGTTAAATGAAGTAGCATAGCACCTAGTTTGCAGTAAAATCTTAATATATACTATTTCACGACTGTCTACAGATTGCCTTTAATTTAGTTATATAAAATGTGTCTCTTCTTAGCGAGAATGTTAACAGAATGATTTTGTGTGTATTATAAAGATGATGGCATTTCCTTCTGTCATAAATAGCCCTAACCCAGAGTTCATGGCTTAGGAAATGAAACTCTGATTTGTAATGCTGGAAACCTGTGTCTGTTAATGTGTATAAAAGCCTATATTAATGCATTAGAACCATTCATGTGACACTGAAGCAAGATTATAACCTACGTTGGTCACACATAAAATGTTCTGTACAAGAATGTCCCAGCTCATGAATTAGATATTCAAGATCTCACGGATAGGAGAGAATCAGGGTTCTGCCATGACCATAATACATTCCCGATGTTGCACCACCAAGCTGCTGTTCTGCCCCACATGCCCGTTTATACGTCCTGGACAGTGCCCTAGGAGATTTGTTGGATTTGGATCAGGAATTTGATAGATTCTGCACCTGCAGTTCTCCATAGCAAACCAAGGTATTTGGGCTGATGCCATATTCTGGACCACCTGCAGAAAGTTGCGTCCTAGTCACCAAGAGGGATGAGTCACACATGCGTATGTGTTCCATGTACCACTCAGTACACTAAACAGTATGGAAAAAAAAAAGGGAGACACCTAGTTAATGGGATAATTACATACAAAACTTCAGCATTATAAATTTAGAAATTGAATTTAGGAGTCCACTCACAAATGTTTCTGCTCATGTTTATCAAAATAAGATAATGCTGTATACAGGAAATAACATGGGCTTTTTCAGGAGCATCAGTATGATCCACAGAGAAAAGCCTCTGTGTGTGTGTGTGTGTGTTTGTGAACAAGGCAAAGGGATTAAGCAAAAACAGCAACTAACAGACACAGACAACAGTATGGTGGTTATCGAAAGGAGAGGGGCTGGGGGAGGTAGAAGAGGTTATAAAGGGCATAAATGGTGATGGAAGGAGATTTGACTGGGAGTGGTGAACACGCAATACAATATAGAGATGATGTATAATAGAATTGCACTTCTGAAAAGAACATAATTTTATTAACCAATGTCCCCCCAGTAAATTCAGTAAAAAAAGATGATACTTTGTATAGAATTAGAAAATTTAGTTTATCTATTCTTGACTAAAGCCTCATATGTTCACTGTCTTAGACATTTTCTTACATGCCTACATTTCATTCCATCTGGTATTTCTGCTATTTCACTTGATAACCTAATTATGCTTTTTAAAACTTTTGTCCCTGTCAATCTTAAGATGTAGAAAGTTTCTGATTTACTTCTTAGAACTCAGCAACAGTACAGTTACTTTTCTCATCTTAAGTGCTGTTGCTTATATCTCTATATTAGTCATATTTTGAGATGATGTGATTTTTATGTGTGCTATTTTGGAACACAAATGTGTTCTTCAGATGCCCTTTGCCTGTGAATGCCCTTGGCAAGTTGCCCGATGTTACTGCAGATGGGCATTTGGGAAAGTGGTGGAGTTAGTGAACATGCCGGCCTTTAAGTGACTAAAAAAAATCATCTGACAGATGGATTATTGTATGTAGAAGAACATGACTCAAAAGCCTTCTCAACTTTGGTTGTTTTCTGAATCTCAAAATTTAAAGCATACCCCCCTCTTAATATTGCTCTCTTCCTCATTCCCACTTACCACGTGCCACCCCTCACCCTAAGAAAAACTACTGTTTGCAGCCAGAAAGTTTCCTCTACAAGGTCGCACAATTTAACGCTCACATCATGTGGGTTATAGTGCACTGTGACGATCCTCATTGGAATGAAGTAGAACTTTTTCGTTTAACTGTGTATCACTACAGATAGTAATTCCTGAAATAATTAAATCATTCTCCATCTGTGAATTAGCGATTACATCACTGTAACCCAGATGTCAGCGTTTCCCTTTTCTAAACTCACTTCCCTCTAATATATTTGAGAAAAGGAGGCAGGTCCGTGTACTGTCCTGAACTACACCCAAACTGCAGCTTCATTACTCCTCTTAAGCTCAGTGGTAGATACTGTTCACCTGGGTGATGGTCATAAACTGACCCTTCAGAATCCACTTTCTTAATGGATAAAATGATCTTACATCAGCACGGTCATGAAAAATGTCCTCTTACTGCCTTATTATCTTAAATCCCAAGTCACTACAATTATGAGCGCCAGACTTCCTGAGAGTTCAGACAATAAGAGTTTACAGGAAGAGAAGCAAATTAATATTGTTTATGAGGCTTCTCCACTCCCACACCACCTCTTAGAAGTGAATTTGGCCAATGCCCTCTACCTACACAAGGAGGTTTTAGCCTCCTTACATATTACCTATCTCTCACTTCTCTACCTACCCCCTCCACACATATCTCTATGCTCTATCATTCTTCTAACTGTACATTTCTCATGCAGATAAATTATGCTAAGTCCTTTGTTCACATTTGAATTTCTGTCAGTATGCCCAGGACCTCATCTTCCATCTGCATGTAGCTCACCATCATATTGTCATAAACAAGGGCAATCCCTCCCCTAAAGCAGAGCTCTACTTTTCATCTGTTAAAATAATGTATTGCCAACCTCCTGCTTCACAAAGGTCACAGTTCTCATTATTTAATATCATTATGATTGCCTATTCATGTTACCAGTGTACAAGTGTAAGAGAGAACTTGGGCTACACAACATGGAAGAATGCAAACTCGGGGCATACCTAGAATAGTGATGCTATAAGACAGTTATGATATTTGTTGATGATCTGTTATATTTTTATTATTCCTTTAGGTTTCTCATCGAATGATCATGGGAATTACACCTGAAATCTCCTTAGATTCTAATTCTAAATAAATCATCTTATCCCAAAAATTAATCAAAGATTTTGAGGATTTTCTACTTTATTTTATTTTTTTAACTTTATTTTTGTTTTTGACACTATTACAGATGTCCCCATTTTTTCTCGCCTTTGCTCACCTCCACCAAGCTTCTGATACCTCTTCCCTCTGGACGTAACTACACATACAAGGCTCAACCAATGAATGCATAACTACGTGGAACAACAAATTGATATTTCTGTCTCTCTCTCCCTTCCTCTCTCTCTAAAATCAATCAATTAATCAATCAATCGATAAAATTTACTCTGTTTTAAAAATTCACCTTTTCAATGAATTATTTCAGAGGTTGTTTTTTTAACAGAATAAATACAGTTTCTTTAGAAAAAATGTTTTAACTTTTTAAATAATTGCACAGATGTTTCATTTATTTATTTAATAGGTATATAAATTCCCAAAGACTTTTTTCTCAGAGTTAAACATGTTGATTAGAGCAGTGAGTCCAGGCGTTGGTGTTATTATTTTTTGTAAATAAAGGTGAACATTATATGATTTAGTTTTCAAAAAGCCATATGGAATTATTTTATGGATATATATTTCTTTTATTTAATATCCTTTTTATACATTTGTTTTGCATGGAGGACAGATAACTTCAGGTTTTTCTTTGAAAAGTTTATTATCTAAAATAGTCAATAACTCATGATATAAAGCACTAATTATTATCCTTAATAAATGGCACTGACTCACTCTTCTGTATTTAAGAATGCACCTATTTTTAAGAATACATATTATAAAATGCTGTAATTATATGGAATTAGAAATTGTTCTGTTTTTTTTTCCATTTGTTCTGCCTTCGACCATATGGTTTAATTATATAGTTATGATATCTAGGTTCCTGACAGTATAATCCTTTCATAGCCTGCTTTTATTTATTTCAGAGGTTATTTAGTTATTTTTAATACTGTCACAAACTCCCACGGCTTCCATTTCATCAATCAAAACAAAATCTAAGAGCTGAATAATGACATTAATTATGTAACTTCCAAATCACAACCACTTTTCCCTAACCTGAGGTAAAAGTTAACTTAAACTCCATGTTCTTTATACGTTTGCTTCATTTCCTAAAAATTATTAAATTGTTTGTGTTTGTGTTTAGTTGTTTTAATTTTAGAACTATATTATGCTGCTTGTAGATCAGGTTTTAATTGTTTCATTGATATTACATAGCTGCTAGTAACTGGGGTTTATTTCTCTTCTTTTTTAAAGCACTGTTTTGATATATCATTGCCATATAAAAAGCTGTATATATTTGATGTGTATAAAACTCGATGATTTGGGGAATAACTACACATGCTTGAAATTATCACCACAATCAAGGCCAATGATATATTCATTACCTCCCCAAATTACCACCTGCTACTACTACTACTACTACTACTACTACTACTACTATTATTATTATTATTATTATTATTATTATTATTATTATTATTATTTGAGAGTAATGAATGTAAGACCTACCTTTTAGCAAATTTTAAGTATGTAAAATAGTATTATTATCTGTAGGTACTATACTGTATAAAGAGTTTCAAAAGTTACTTAACTTGAAAAACATTAACTTTGCATAACCAAAACTTGTATGTATGGAGGGAGGCTGACAGCACATAGGAGTGAGGCAGCCGATACAGGTGTAATTACAACAGCTCCTGCTATTTCTGGTTCTATAGCCATCGATTCAGGAGAGATTGTGAACTCTGTTTTTGTTTTTTTTTTAAGATTTTATTTATTTATTTTTAGAGAGAGGAGAAGGGAGGGAGAAAGAGCAATGTATGGTTGCCTCTCACATGGCCCTCATTGGGGACCTGGCCCACAACCCAGGCATGTGCCCCGACTGTGAATCGAACCGGGACCCTCTGGTTCCCAGCCCGCGCTCAATCCACTGAGCTACACCAGCCGGGCTGAACTCTGGTTTTTGAGAATAAAGTTGCTTCTTTGCGGATCTTAGCAATAAGTAGATCTTAACATGGAAGCAGCAGAAAACCTATGCCCTCTATGAGATTTGGTGGCATGTTGCTGTGTATGAAGTCTGGAGATGCTGTAGCCACTTGTAAACACTTTGAGAGCAAAGCCACCCATAGAAGTAATCCTTAGAGAATCACAGAGAAATAAAGCTGATGCTATTGGATTAATGTAACCTGAAGTCAGCATTCCATCTGGACTTATTTAATTTATAAGGAAGTTTGAATAAAGTTTATATTATTTGTAAGTGAAAATAGATTGCATGATGCAGACTGCAAGGTGAAAGAAAAATGAGAGGACTTTGTGAAGAGCTGGAGAAAGAATAATAGCATTAGAGGAAGCAGTGTGCAAATGCCCTAAATTTGAAAAGATTTTGGCATATTTAAGGAAAAGAGAAACTCCTACTGTCAGGAGTACAACAGGTAAAGAGAGACGGCTATTGGGTGAGGTTGGTTGTCAAGGCAGAACCACATCATGCAAGCCACATCTTGCAATCCATGATAAAGAGTTTGGATTTTATCAAAAAGGAGCATGGATGGAACTGGAAGCATTATGCTAAGTGAAGTAAGCCAGGGGGTGAAAGACAAATATCACATGACCTCAACTACAAGTGAAACCTAGTCAACAAAACGAACAAATGAGCAAAATAGAAACAGAGACTTGGAAATAAAGAGCAAACTGACAGTGACCAGAGGGGAAAAGGTAGGGGATAACAGGAAAGCAGGGGAAGGGGCAAGCAAAGGAACAAGGATAGAGGACTCATGGGCAAGGACAATGGGGGGATTGACCATTGGGGTGGGGGATGGGATAGGGGTGAGCAATGGGGAAAAGTCAGGATAACTGTAACTGAACAACAATAAATTTTAAAAAAGAAAGAGTTGACATAGGCTTAATGTTTTGTTCTGTTGTTTTCGTTTTAATAGATTACTCCTATTGTTCTGTTAGAATCTATGGAGAAGTGTAAAATAACTGAGAAGAAGGAAGATAAATCTGGAGGGATAATAGATAATGGCAGCTTGGGCTAAAGTTAATGTCAGTGGAAATCAATAGAGATGGTCACAATCAAAATATATCTTAAGATAGAAGAAACAGAACTTTATTATTTATTTATTTTTAAAGCTTTTATTTATTTGTATTTAGAGAGAGGGGAAGAGAAGGGGAAAGAGAGGAAGAGAAATATCAATATGTGGTTGCTTCTCACATACCCCCTACTGGGGACCTGGCCCGAAACCTAACATGTGCCCTGAGTAAGAATCAAACCGGTGACCCTTTGGTTCACAGCCCGTGCTCAATCCACTGAGTTACACCAGCCAGGGCAGAACTTTATTTTTAAAAGTAGAAGGAGAATAAGAAGTGGAAGAAACTAGTTCTGAGGCAGGGGCTTGGTGATGCCATTTTCTACTGTGGGAATCAGGTGCCCTATTTTGGATATATTACCTTTAAGAGTTTTCACCACAGTTTCAAGTAGAAAGATAACAAATGGATAGTTGATTGAAAAATATAACTAAAATGAGAGCTATTGGCAAAAGATACATTCACAAAATACTGTTTTTTCAAAACACTTTTGCATGTTCTAGCATTTTTAGTAATCTCATAGTGAAAGATCTGGACAAATCAAAAGAAAGTCTTCCCAGGATAAATCCTTGAGAAGCTTCAATGTACAGAATTCAGAATAGAAGAAAGAGCTAATAATGGATTCAGAGAATGGAGGCCATTGTGAAATAGTATAAACTCCAGAAGGGTAAGTTTCCAAATGAAGAAGGACTTTCAGCAGAATGGAGTGGCCGCTAATATTAACTGCTGCAGAAAAGTCTAAGAATCTGAGGGTAATTATATATTTGGTACATGGAAAAAGGAATTTTAATGATAAGAAAAACACCACCAGTTTGCTGTTTTTTAAAACAAAGGCAATAGGTAGACAAGAGAGACAAGTTTTAATATAGAACATTTATTTGAAGATTTGTCTGAAATGGGAGCCAAATGAAGGAGTAACGGGAGATATGTGGGATGAAGTCTTTCTCTTTTGTTCTCCATGATAAGATTTAAGAGAGCATGACGGCATGTTTACTAGAATATTATGTATAGAAGATAAGGTCAGCTGTGTGTGGGGATCGAGAAAATAGCTGAGGAAGAAGGTCTGTGAGAGAATAAAAGCAGGTGAGAGATCAGGCTCAAAATGAAGAATTTGTAATGTATAAGAAAGTGGAAATACTCCATTTTAACAAGAGGGAAGCCAGAGAAACCAAGCAAAGAGACACATGATGTTGGAAATATATGAATAGGACCCTCTGCTATCTTTCATTTTCTTAATGAAATATGGGACAAGGTTATTGGCAAACTATACATGACTGGAAGTTTGAGGGAAAAGGAGATATTATAACATAGATATATCAGATCATAGGGAAGTCAGCTCAGGCAACCGATGTAGATTCAATGTAGTTGAGATGATGGATTTAAAATTAAATCACCATACACTAGATTTACTTAGGCAAAGATCAGCTGCATGCATGGAGAATGCATAAAAAATTGAACTAGGATTGGAGTTTCATTCTGTGAATAAAATGAGAAAGATAAGGGACAAGAGAAAAAGAGAGAGAAGAAATATTTCCGGATATTTGCAAAGGCATGTTCACAATCATGTGACTTGATATCGAAACTTGATGAAGAAGAAAAAACAAATTAAAGTTGTGGATACTAAAAGGAGACGAAACCAATGAATGTAACCAATGAGATTATTTGCATAACAGCATGATAGAGGGGTGGGACAAGGATAAGAATATCGGTGCTTGAAATGATTTCAGAGGTGGTATAGTTTCTGGAAGAAAGCAAGGCCTTGGGTGTTATTACAAAGGGATAGAAATATTTTTATGGGGAAGGAGTTAATCTCTTACCCTGTTTTTTTTTCTTCTCCCTATTAGCAAAAACAAATGCTTCTTTTTATTGTATAACATTCCATCACATGATTTTAAATAATTTATTTCACTCTTCTACTATTTTGTCGTTTCCAGTTTTTTGTTTTTTGTTTTTCTCTAACAAAGAGTATAACTCATTAAAATGTCAGGACAATTTTGCTATTCTGTCCAAAAGATACATTTAGTGGTACATTTTGGTTTCCAAGAGTAAATGTTCTTCAGGAAGTTGAACCAAATTGTGCTCCTAAAAATATTTTATTAAGAGTGTGGGTTTCTCACAACCATCACCTAAAGGATATCACAAAACTTTAAAATTTTCCATTTGAGGAGTTATATGTCTCTTTGTTTCAATTTGCATATTTTCAATCATGAAAGACTTGGGGAATCTATTTTAACTTACATTTCTTTCCTATAGCAAATTTGCTCATACTTTTGTTCATTTATTATGCTGGGTTAGTCTTTTTTCTTAATGATTTAAAGTGCATTAGGATAGTTTTCACTTGTAATATTAGATGCTGTTGACATTATTGAATTGGTGCTAGGAATATATCCCGTGGCTCAGGATTTAGAAAAGTGTCCATTCCTGAATACCATCACTTTCATTGGTTAATTTCAATCTTTATACTGTCCTACCTGAAAGTAAAATATATTCTATCATCATTGTTTAAGGTTTGTCTCTTTGGCATTTAAAGTTCTCAAATAATGCACACCTTTCTCCATCTGAATAAGTACTATTTTATCTAAAATGACCCTACCTCTAATCACATTTTCTTGGCAGAAACTGAACAAAGCTAAGCAATGCAGAGCTCTTTTCTGAGCTTCCCCGCTCGCCAGATAAGCTTGTTCAGCTTCAGGTCAATGACTGAAGCTGGGAATCCACTGTGGTTTCTCTCTCTCTCCCTCTTTTTTTTAACTTTTTAAATTGTTGTTCAAGTGCAAGTGTCTCCATTTTCCCCTCACCACACCCCCCACCCCAACCATCCCTACTTCCCACTCGTGGTCCTACCCTTCTTTGGTTTTGTCCATGTGTCCTTTATTGTTCCTTCTGTCCATGTGTTCCTGAAAACCCTTCCCCGTTTTTCCCTGTGGTTTCAGCCATGCGGACATATCTGGATCACAAAGACAATCAGAAAGAAAGAAGCTCCCTGAGAACTTTTAAATCTCTTGTTCCAGGTCTTATTGGCATTCAGCAAAGCAGTATAATATTCAGTATTCTCTTTCAAGAAAAAACAGAAACCTTCTGAGAAATTATCTGATTTACTTAAGCTGTCTCTGCATTCAAGAAAAACAATTTTAACTAACTCAGAAATAGAAATACCCTTCTAACATTTACATGGTAAAGTGAGTTTGCTGACAAGCTGGTAAATCAAACAATGAAACAGGACATTTGTAAGAGTTGAAACAGTTTTTTCCTTAGATAACAAAAGTAACCAGTGAAGTTCTTCTATGAACAGTCCTGTCTTTCCTAAATTGTGCAAGATAATTATATATGACCCTACCAAAGCTTTTCCAGAATCCAACTGTATTTTATATTCTATCCAGCTGGAGCCATTAAATATATTTCTCCTCACCGTCATTTCTTAAGTTCCCCATGATGCCCTCTTCTGATTTTATTGGAAGTTGTCTAAGCAATATTCTTGTTTCCTTTGTTATTTTCTAAACTTCAAAGTTATCCTTCTTTCAGTTGCCTTTCAACATGTAAGTTCTGTCTAATTACGTTGTTTCTCAAAAATCAGCCCGTCCATGCCTTTTTCAGCCCTCTATGGCTATCTTTGATTTTCACAGCTCTGTATGCCTCCCAAAAAGTCCGCCAACAAATACACTCCTAATTCTCTATGTCCATATTTTGCTTTGATTTTCAATTGCATTTAGCCTAGAATTAATTATGAGTTTATATTCGCAGAGATACTATGAGACTTAAATACAGTGTATACATGAACGGTATAATCGTATCCAAATACAGACAGACTTAAACATAATGGGTTTATGATGAGTGGAAGCCTGGTGTTTTCTGTTTCCATACTACAAAGCAGAATATAAAAAAGAAAAATATTTAAAAAATAAATATAGCCTCTTAGAACTCCATAACTGTTTGCACCATTAAGGGCGATACCCTCTGAGAATATCACAATAATTTAGATCTTATTATTAGACAACTAAGAATCTAGTGCTGTGAGGATGCTTTGCAACTTAAGTAAATTAACCTCAGTTCTGTAACCAAGCATCACTTTAGGATACAACCTTGTCTCTGGCAGTTTTCAACTGAGCACAGTTAATAAGGAAAGTGTAGCATTGCCCATGCATCTGTACTTTTTGCAATATTTGGATTCATAGAATAAAAAGTTACAGCAATGAGCTAGAATTTAGCCACAGCTGGATATAAATCTTGGTGGGGTTTTTTTTGTTTCTTTGTTTTTTTGCTTTTTGCTTTGAATTTTTATTAAGTATGTTCTTGGCTGAGTTATATGAGTCCTACAGAGATTCTAGGATAAAACTTTACAGATCACTGTTCAGACGGAATGGAGATTTTAAAGATTACATACTCGAAGCCAGTAACTGGTGATAAATCCATGTTAAACAGATGGTAGAATGACAGATTAGGTACAATCCAAAGCTTTGCCTTGATGTGCATGTTCTACTTTGAGGTTCATGATCCCCCAGCATGTGAACTGCTATGGGATGACAGCTATAAACAGCACATTAAATCTATGAATATGTCTAAGTGCTGTGCAACTGTTGCCATTAGTTCTTGGAAAACTGTCCACCCCCAAGTCTTAATTAATTTTTGCTATCTCAAGTTTTTTAAATTTACTAAAGAGTTTGAGTTGCCACCTGATAAGCGAAAGGGACTACTTTTTAAAAAATTAATGTTTTTCTTTTCCCAGAAACCCGGTAGCTACTTCAGGAGGCCACTGTAACAAAATATCCACCAGCTGCTTCTCTAAACATAGATAAGAGGAGGCTGCTTGAAAGATGAAAGAGCAAAAAGTGATACAGAAATGAATCTCTGGAGAGAAGGAAAAGAAAGTTACATATTTTTAGTCCCAAAGTTGCTTTTCCTACATTAGCAGTAGACAAAGTTACTTGTATCTTGAGCTTGTATAATAAATCATACATTAAAGTGATAAATTTGTACTGAAACATCCCATTTCCTTATATTCTGAAATTAAATGACACTTTCGTTGTCATTAAACATGTGTATCAATGTGCAAAGTGCAATTAAGTTTTTATGCTGGGAGGCTTTTTCTATCCATCTTGAGAAAAATGTTCCTATATTTCAGTCTGCTTTCATGAAGTTTGTACTTGGAGGTCACACTATGTTAACTGAATTTAAATAAGTTACTACTACTCTTTTCCCCAAAAAAAATTATTTCAGGGGATATTAGAAAGCTATTGAGAAATAAAGAGAAATATTCAGAAATATTTAAAAATAAACATGATGTATCGTGGTGTCTTCTTCTTTAGACAGGGGTTGGAATGTCCATTGGAAATACAAGGATATAGCAAGAAAATTAATAAATAATTACTTAACAATGCCAAAGAATTAATGATAGTAAAGCTATTGATTATCTTCAAGTACAGTCTATCAAAACTTGTAGTCTTCAAGCAGATCTAAGTAACAGGTATTTTGGGGGATCGGGGTGATTTGATATGTGTCTAGAGTTGGGAATCACAAAAAAATAGCCAATAAAGTTACCCCAGTATTTGTATTATTGGGAATGAGGTGTCAAATTACAACTTTGCTCACACCTTTCAGTAGTTTTGTAGTGTGGAAATGGGATACCGATTTTAGATTTTTTCCCCTAATGTATGCTTTTAATGCTATAATTTCCTACAAAGAACTGCTTGAGCAGCCTTTATGTGTTGCATTTTTATTTTTGTTTAGCTCAAAATATTTTTTAATCTCCTTTGTATTTCCCCCTTGGACCAATAGATTACTTAGAAATGTGTTATTTAATTTTCAGAAATTGGATATTCCAGCTATCCTTCTATAATTGATTCCTGCTTCAATTGTACTATAATCTGAGAACACACTTTTTTTCATTTACTCTTTCTTTATTTTTATTGTTGACACTATTGCAGATGTCCCCATTTCTCCCCTTGGTTCCCCCTCCTCCAAACCACTGCTCCCCCCTTCCTCTGACCATCACCACACTGTCCTCTATGTCCATGGTTCGTGTGTGTGTGTGTGTGTGTGTGTGTGTGTGTAAAATACATGTTTTTGGCTTTACACCTATTTTATAAATGTCTCAGGGTTTGCTTTATGGTCCATAATATAATATAATGTGTCATGGTGACTATTCCATTTGCACTTGAAAGAATATATAGTCTATCAATGATGGTCTATACATAGATTTTCATTAGGTCAAAGCGGTTGTTGGTATAATTCAGGTTAACCATCTCCTTGTATAATTGACCTCTCCATCACTAGATAACATCCCACTTTACCTCACATAATATTTGTTGTACAGAGCGTACTTTGGTAGAAATTAATATTATTACAAGGTTTTTTTTTTAATTTTTATTGTTGTTCAATTATAGTAGTTCCCGTTTTTTCCCCATTACTCTTCCCTGCTCTCCCCGCCCCCTACCTCCCACATTAAACCCTCCACCCCTCCCCGTGCTGTCCTTGTCCAGGGTCATCATATATGTTCCTGACCCTTCCCCTCTTTCCCTCGTTCTCCCTAGCCTCCCTCCGCTCTGGTCACTGTCCGTTTCTTCTTTATTTCCACTTTATTTCCATGTCTCTGTTTCTATTTTGCTCACTTGTTTGTATGTTGACTGGGTTCCACTTATAAGTGAGATCATATGGTATTTGTCTTTCACCCCTGGCTTATTTCACTTAGCATAATGCTCTCCATATTAAAACACTTGGCTTATTCAAAAAGCCTGAATAGATACTTATACTAATTTTATTCATTTGGGGCTAAATTGTTCACATTTTAGGATAAAATATCTCTGTAAAATATTTGTAAAGTTCTACCTGGGCCCTTTATGCAACAGACAAGGTTATTAGACTGCTGATTCTAACTTGTTAGGAAAATTTTCAGCTAATTACAACACAAAGATGAAAACTCAAAAATATAATCCGGAAGAAAGAAGATTGTTATGCTTAATAGCTTACATTTAAAATGAATTTAAGTTATATAATGTCTTCAAAGTATTTTATTATCTATGTTAAAATAAATACTTTTTCCACCCGGCTGGTGTAGCTCAGTGGATTGAGTGCGGGCTGGGAACCAGAGGGTCCTGGTTCGATTCCCAGTCGGGGCACACGCCTGGGTTGCGGGCCAGGCCCCCAGTGGGGGCCATGTGAGAGGCGACCATATATTGCTCTTTCTCCCTCCCTTCTCCTCTCTCTGAAAATAGATAAATAAAATCTTTAAAAAAAAAACTGTCTTACAAAAAAAATACTTTTTCCCTAGAAAAGACAATTTATGAATATTGGAATATCGTAACGATGAAGATTCTCTCGGCCATCCCTAGTCAGGATTCTCTGAACTCTTTTTTACATAAGTCCCATCATTGAGCATATTCTTGAGAGCCCAATTTTAGGAAGAAGCCACCTAAATTGGTTTAGCCTGAATTCTCCAGCCTTGATGTCTAACCACTCTTAATATCTGAACAAATTCCTCAACCCATCATCCCTGAGGTAGTATCTGATCACCTCGGCCTGCCTTCAGCAAGAATACTGTTTGTTCTGTTTAGCCAGAATCCTCCCTTACTCCTGATATTTCCTTTTAGTAATATCCCATCCACAGACCCTCTCCACCCTGCTTCTTGGCTATAAATGCCCACTATCCTTGTTTTATTTAGAATTGAGCCCATCTTTCCCCACTGCAAAACCCCATTGCAGAAAAACTTACACTTATTTCCACAGTAGTAAGTAAAGTCCGCCTTACTGTTCTTCAACAAGTATCATACGTAAGATTTTGTTTTAACAATGTAAAACTACTTTACGCTATGAGAGATGCAGTAGACACTTATTCTTTTTTTGCTGGTTTCATCCCTCCATGCATAAAGTAGAGGCAAATAATCTGAATGCAATGAGGTGAAAACTGCATACTACATCATGCTAAGTGCACATATTGAGAAATTCTTCTAGCATATACCATTTGTGCTATCCTCAAATATGAAGAAACTGATGTAGAATAAGAGTGTGACATAAAACATGTTCTAAATTTCTACCACTGCAACATTATCTGTAAGCCCAAGATAAATAATAAAATAACATCATCACAATATGTAAAAACTGAAGGCCTTCAACTATGCAAAAGTAAAGTTGCTAGTAAAAATAGCCCTGGACACTTCCCTGATTTATATCAGGTTTTGGATCATTAAATGGATCATTTTTAATTTTCACCACAACCCTCAATTATCACTCTTTTAGATGTGATGACGGTTAGCCCTGTCGTGCTTAACTGACTTGCTGAGTAGTTCACAGCTTGAAAATGCCTGAGTGAGATTCAAATCAAGGTGTGCGTAATACTGAAATCTCTGGTATTTCTGCCTTCACATTCTAGCTTCTTGTTACCCATGTGCATTCTGAAAATTCTCATAAGCAATTCATCTGGGAGCCAGACTATCTGACTTTAACAATCTGCTCTGCCATCGGCTTGTTTGAACTTGAGCAAATTATTTTACATTGTTTCAATCCCAATTTCATCATCTCTAACATGAGAATAGAATGCTAAGAATTGCTTCATATGTTGTTGTTCCTTTGAGACTCAAATGGGTTTATTCAGTGAAGATTGAGTTAATGGATGTAAAGAATACAGACCTTATAGAACAGCAGATGGACTTAGTAAATGCTGTTAAGGCGTTGCTATAATTCTGACCTAGTTAGGCCTTGATTTCTTTATGCATCTTGGTTTTTAAAGGGAGCAATAATAGAATTTTCAGGCTATTTGGTAATGCCAGATATTTTAATAACCTTGAAAACATTAAGAGATTCTTGCATAACAATAAGAACAGTAAATGTATGTGTGTTTGACATTTAATATTGAATTTGAGATAAATAACTGAAAATTTAAATGGGGGAAAAGGCAGGACAGCTGTAACTGGAATAAAAATATTTTTTTTTAAAATAAAATTTTTTAAAAAAGAGGCAATAAGCTAAGAAAAGCTTCCTTTCCTTATTTTGTGCATTGTTCATCATTATACTTACCCAACATGTAATAAAACACCTATTTTATTCAGTCAATATGTATTTGTTAGGTTGTGTTAAAGGGTATAATATTTATATCTCCTTGGAGATAAATGAATCAGTGTTCACATCCTTACATTTTCCAGTAAGTGTAAACGAGTGAAAATCTACCCAGAGTAATTATTTTAATTTGAAATTTGTCACAGATATGGACATCTTTGTGACATTAAATAATAAATTGAAACACAGATGTTGCCAAAGAAGAAGAACCATGGAGCAGTGGGGTTTCGATGTTTCTCATGGATATATTACACTTCGCTTTGAGGCAGGCACATTTCAGTATTTAACTCCACTGGGTTGTTAATGAACAAACTGAACTAACAAGCAAACAGAGACGGGCTCATAGACTGAGAGCAGGCTGACAACTCTGGGGGTACTGAGAGGAGTGGAGGGATGGAGCAAAACAAGAAAAAAGTGAGCATACTTATGGGCATGGACCAGAGCGCAGTGATTGTGGGTAGGGAAGGAGTTGGGTGGGGGTGGAAGCGGGGGGAGATAAATAGTAAAGGAAAAAGTACAAAAAAATAAAATGCATGACATGAATTGCTTAATTTACAAACACAAGGTAATTTTAAAATTATCTTATTTTTAAGACAAATCTCCTTGGGATCAGAGAAAATAATACATTTTTCTTCAATTATTTGAAATTTACTAAAACTTGCCTTGTGGTGCAGAATTTGGTATTTTTAAAAGAAGTTCTTTGTACATTTTTAAAAGAATGAATATTGTGAATGTTAAATATTCTATATATGTTGATTATTAGTCAAATTGTTTAAATATTCTATAAATTTACTGTTTTTTATTTGTTAATGTTATCACACATTGAGAGAGATGTTAAAATATCTCATTATGATTTAGGGTTTATCCATGTCTCCTTTTATTTCTCACAAGTTTTCTTTATGTATCTTAACCTGTATCAGTATTTGTCATTACTATAGAATAGCAAATAGCAAATCTATTAAAAGAAAATTAGATTAGTCTGTCAGGATTTTTTTTTCTTGCAGAAGTGCTCAGAAATTACAATTTTTTAATAAAAAATCTTTAAAATAGCTTTATGATTATGAACAAGGCAGTTTTAAGTATGTCAGTTTTAGGTATCCCTGATTTTTTAATTTGTTTTCATACTTATTGATTATTTTTATACATTTGTCTACAATTAATTTTTTGCCTGAAATTCTTGGGTATTCATGTAAAGATAGGTTATTTCTGTTTTTTTTTTATTTTCCTATATATCTCTGTCCTTCATTCCAAATATATCACACTGAAAAGTAGAGTCAGATAAGTGAGAAATATTTCTTGTACTAATATTAGCAAGTATCAAAATAAATCTGGTATGCAATTAGTCACATCTAAATACCAGGTGAACTTGTGTTGATTGATTTACTTGCTTCTGTTTTGGGGATTCACAAAAGACTTTGGAACATTCTGTAACCACGTTTAATAGAGCAAATAAGTTATTTAGGGTATTTTATTTGAAACTTCCTTTGTAAACTAAAACAACTACCCTCCAGCAGTGTCAGCTCTGCCATTCTTCATCGTGAGTAACAAAGGGCCATGGCAGCCCTCGGAGAACTTGAACTCTGGATTTTTACAGGCCTGAGTTTCAGTTTATTTGCCACTGCTCATTGGCTCTTTCAATCTGAGTGAGTCTTAGTTTTCTCATGTACACATGGGATAAGGTATGGATTATATAAAACAGTTGTTATATTGATGAAATAGGGTGATCGTTAATTATATGAATTTACACTATCAATTGTCATAATAAACAAGTGACATCTTTAATGTGATCCAATGGTAAAAATATATTTATTTCATGATATGCATAAATCAATGAAATGAAAAATAGGATTCATCTGTCTTTTGTACTAGAGAATTATATATTTTCCTTAAATTTTCATAACTTCAGGAGTATCTGCTTACATAAAATATATAAAACACTTTCTATTTGTGGTATTTTAATATTTAGCAAATATTTAGGAATATAATTAACTTTGAAATAGGCTTATTTCTCTAATTATAATTTTTAGAAGAAAGAAGTTTAAGACTCAATACAATTTTACACATTGAAAGGGAGTCAATTTTAGTGGAATGTAAAATGTGTGCTAATGCCTACTGCCAAGATGATAAGATGTCTAATTTTGCAAGGTTTCGTTGCCTAGGATAAATATTTGGGGTATCTGTCTTGGAGATAAAACACTGATTTTATTTTACTTTAATTTTAAAACTACATTAGATGTGTTCAATGAGTATCCTGGAGAATTTCTTTTGGTACACAAAGGGAAACCCATCAATTAGTGTGTCTTATTTGCAGTAAATAGATGTAGAATAAAGTCCTAATTACTGTATATTGTACAAAACCATCAAACCACAGCTGCGCCCCACCAATGATTCATTTCTGAAAGTCTTTAAGTAATTAAGTCTGTTCTTACTATTATTTTAAAGGCTTCGTATGCACAACATTGCCTCACTCTGATTGGTAAACATTGTTAGAGATTACTGTGCATTTAATCATTAGAGTCATCACGGATACTACGGAGGGCTAGTCTATGAGTGGTGAAATTTTCGTAGTCTACCATATATAATAAAATAATAGAACACTTTACTGAATGCTAACTCTATTCCTGAAGATAATTACAGTTCTTCATATGACATTTTGATATAGGTGCCCTTATTGCCATCATTTTATTAATGAAACCGAGGAAGAAACAGGTAAGCTCAGTTGCCCCCAACCCCCGAGTTATCTCACAGCTACAGAGGATTCCAGGAAGCTGTTCTGACTCCATTGGCCTGAGGGACTGACAATTAACTTTGTTAATTACAATTGAAAGAGTATCATTTAAAAAAATAATGTAAATGTTATACATGAGTTTGTTCATCAAGCTTAAGGTAAGATAATGTGGTACTTGGAAGAGAAATCAATTATCACCTTCACAGGGAAAAAACCATTGGCCCTGAATAAAGACATATGAGAGAAAGGGATGAACTTCAAAGCAGATCTAATATACCTGGTATATCTGGACCATAAGACTAGTGTTACTTTTTGGGTATATTTTTGGTAGACATAATAGGTGTGAAAGAATGATATGATACTCGCACTGAGCAATTTGGCCTTATACACTTTAAAACCTTGGGAATTGCAGAAATTGGGTGGGGCAGATGTTGCTAAGCTAAAAAGTAAAGATCACAACTTAATATCCTAGAGACCATGAAGTGAAGTAAATAAATGAACCAGGTGTAAGAAATCATATAGAGTGGTGCTTTTAAGGAGAAAAATTGCTCTGTGCAATTATTTCAAAAGCCACGTTCATACAGCAATATCGAAACCCTACTAAGAACATAATTTTTAAGAAATGTTTTCTTCTATATAATACAAATATATGTATATAGGAATATATGTATGTATGTGTGTGTTTATATGTACATATGTAGACACACAATTCTCATGCATCATGCTTATTCTCAGTAAACTCTGTGCGTGCATGTATACAGTCATTGCAACAAAGGAAGGGGCATAATCTTTACCTGAGGCTGCAAAAAGAATCACTGAGTAGAATCAAATTGGTTGGGCAAAGGTGCAAAATGTGTCTAGTGTTCTAGTTAGAGTTGTTGAAAACTGAACATCAGAGACTTGAATGGCAGAAAAAATTGGCAACTATTGCAAGAATACAGGCTAAAAGCTAGATATGAAAACAGTCATTTTCAAAGCAGGGCAACACGTAAGGGAACCCACCGGGAAAGATCAGGGCCATGGGATCGATGAAAAACCATATTCTATAACCCAGAGTTTTCTGTTTTATGTCTTTAATAGCTTATTGTTTTTTATTGAATTATTGTTGACATCTAGAGAATTGTTTTATCTGTGCTGGGGAAGTATTTTTTGTGTGTCCAATTTGACCTTGGGAAATTAGAGCAAATGCAGTCCCCCCTCCTAAAACCGAGTACTGTGCATTGGCAGTAAACCATGTAAGGGTGCACAAGTCCACAGCATGGGGCTAAGTGTTAGTGAGTTCTTAGCCATTATGAAGGCTGATATAAGAGGAAATGTGAGAGACACTATGCTATGCTGTCTTATAGGAGAATACAATATTTCCTGCACATAGGAGGATTCTCTGTGAAAGTAGATTCATCATCTGCATATAAAGCACCATGCAAGGAATCATGTAAGAATATAAATATATAAATATAATACACAGTCTATAGTTAATGCAGTAAAATATGCTCCTGACATTTAGGTGCTTGCCCAGTGGAATGCAATAATCTCATCAGTAACAACTTGCAAAAATGGAATAAGAAACTTCCAGATTTCAGAATATTTAAGATTTCAGAGACCAAGTGAATGGAGCACCAAGTTTCCAAAATAAATATGTAAAACACTGGTAAAGTAGTAACTTTACCCTTGTTAGCATACTTTTCCAAGATAAATAGGACAATGAACCTAATTTTTGTTGAAGTAGGAAGTTGAACTCGTTAGCTCTAAAGTCTTTATTCAAAAACCCTTAGTTCTTTAGTCTGTTATTTGGCTGTTTGTAATGAATAGTTGATAAAAGGCTGAGTGAATGAGAAAATTGAAGAAATCCTTGACACATTTTAACATGTGTCAGTAATTATTAATAACTACTTCACTGAAAACATTTATTCATCCATGTGCTAAACCGCATCGATCTGGTTCTAGAGACACTAAGAATAAGAAAATTTAGTATAATTTCCCATGGGAAAAGAAATAATAAATTTTCTTTATAGGAATAAAAGGAAAACTGATATTGAGATACAGGGTTTTATGGAAGCATAAAAACAAAGAAACAGTTACTATTGCTGACAGGGAACACATCTAAGGAAGCTACCATACCTAAAATGTAAGAATAAAGAAAAATGAAGTAGCCAGAAATCTCTAGGTTCAGAGGATGTGAGATGACAGAAGACATTAGAAGCACAAAGAACAGCGAATGCATTCATTTAAAGGTGAGATGATGTTTTCAAGAACTGGGGGGAGTTCAAGATTTTTACCGTCCTTGCCTTTCATAGTGTTCTGGATGTTGCTCTTAGACATGACACTCTAGAGTTACAAAGATCTATTTATCACTCACAGCATTATCAGACAAATCAATGTTTTTGTAGTGGACTTCCAAGTCCTGATTCCCAGGAGATGAGGTAAAGAGGGCTTAAGGACACTGTAAACACCCGTGGGTTGCATTACAATAAATGAACACGATCTGGAGGAACAGGAACCTTTTCCAAAGAACAGTGCCCATGCCTACCCTTCCCTCTAGAGGGAGCCGGTCTCCATCTCTAGCATTACAAGCAGCCTGCCCTTTACTCCCAGGCAGAGACTGGCTCTATGTTACATGATGTTCCAAAGTTTTCCACCGCAGAGCATTCCTGTGCTCGAATGGTTCAAGTGTCCCTATACGGAGATGTGTTCATTCATTTCTGTCTGGAACCTATAGTTTTTAATAGTAGTGGACGCTTTGAATAATCTCTGGGCTTTGAAATGGTCAACTTGCAGGAACTATTAATTCAGCCCCAGTATCCTATGTGGGTAAGATTCTTTTTTAAATTGCTTCTGGGTGATTTTTACCCAATCAAGAGATGAAGCATAGAGTTTTGTAAGTAATGTATAAATTTTGGATATCAACCCCTTACCAGATGTATCGGCAAATATGTTCTCCCATTTTGTGGACTTTTTATTTTGTTGATGATTTCTTTGGCTGTGCAAAAATTTCTTAGCTTGATGCAGTCTTATTCATTTATTTTTTTCTCTTATGTCCCTTCGTGGGGAAATATATCCAATAAAAAACTACTACAAGCAATGTCAAGATTTTGTTGCCTGTGTTTTCTTCTAGGATTTTTACAGTTTCGAGTCTAACATTTAAGTCTTTGATTCATTTTGAATTTATTCCTATGTGTGGTATAAAAAGGTGGTCAAATTTCATTGTTCTGCCTGTTACTGTCCAATTTTCCCAAAACCATTTATTAAATAAACTATCTGTAGCCCATAGTATGTGCTTGCCTCCTCTGTCAAATATTAACTGGTTATAGGGTGTGGGTTTATTTCTGGGCTCTCTAGTCTGTTCCATTGATCTACATGTCTGTTTTCATGTCAGCACCATGCTGTCGTGATTACTAGGGCCTCATAACACAGTTTGACATTAGGTAGCACGTTCCCTCCAACTTTGTTCTTTGTTCTCACAATCTTGGTTGCTATGCAGGGCCTTTTGTGGTTTCATATACATTTTTAAAATACTTTTTTTTTTAGTTCTGTGAAATATTTCATTGGAATCTTGATAGGAATTGTGTTGAATCTATAGATTGCTTTGGGTAATGTGGACATTTTAGTGATGTTAATTCTTCCTATCCATGAACATGGTATATGTTTCCACTCATTTGTATTTTCTGCAATTTCTTTCTTCAATGTCTTATAATTTTCCAAGTAAAGGTCTTTTATATCCTTCTTTGGTTAGGTTTATTCCTAGGTATTTTATTATTTTTTGAACCAATTGTGAAAAGGGTTGTTTTCTTAATTTCTCATTCTGTTAGTTTGTTAATGGCATGTGCAAATGCAACTGACAAAGTGGGTATTGGGGGAAGTGACTGAAAGCAGGGCAAGAGCTGAGCAAGCAGCATTGTTCCCTCTCTGATCCCTCCCACACATATAGCACCACGAAGCTGCAAATTGGGTTATCCTGCCCTGCTGAATATTTAAAGCTCCACTCCTTACAATAAAACAGGTGCTCTGAGACAAACATGTATGGCCCAAATGAAAGAACAGGTGAAAAAGAAAAAGAAATAACCAATGAGGAGATAGCTAACCTATCAGATGCAGAGTTCAAAACACTGGTAATCAGGATGCTCACAGAAATGATTGAGGATGGATACAAAATAAAGGAAGAAGTGAAGACTATACAAACTGAAATAAAGAAAAATATACAGGGAACCAACAGTGAAGGGAGGAAAACTGGGACTCAAATCAATGATTTGAAACAGAAGGAAGAAATAAACATTCAACAGAAACAAGGATTCAAAAAAATGAGGAGAGGCTGAGGAGCCTCTGGGACAACTTTAAACATTCCAACATCCAAATCATAGGGATCCTAGGAGGAGAAGGGGAAGAGCAAGAAATTGAAAATTTATTTGAAAAAATAATGAAGGAAAACTTCCCTAATCTGGTGAAGGAAGTAGACATGCAAACCCAGGAAGCTCAGAGAGTCCCAAAGAAGTTGGACCCAAGAAAGCACACACCAAGACCCATCATAATTAAATTACCCGAGATTAAAGATAAGAAGAGAATCTTAAAAGCAGTAAGAGAAGTGGAGAGAGTTACCTACAAAGGAGTTCCCATAAGACTGTCAGCTGAGTTCTCAAAAGAAAACTTGTAGGAAAGGAGGGGCTGGAAAGAAGTACTCAAAGTGAAGAAATGCAAGGAACTACATCCATGATTACTCTATCCAGCAAAGCTGTCATTTAGAATGGGAAGGCAGATGAAGTGCTCCCCAGATAAGGTCAAGTTAAAGGAGTTCATCATACCAAGCCCTTATTATATGAAGTATTAACGGGACTTATCTAAGAAAAAAGTCAAAACTATGAACAGTAAAATGACAACAAACTCACAACCATCAACAACTGAACCAAAACAAACAAAAAACCCAAAACAAACTAAGCCAACAACTAGAACAAGAAAAGAATCACAGAAATGGAGATCACATGGATGTTATCAGTGGGGAGGGGGAAAATGGAGAATGGAGGAAAAGGTACAGGGAATAAGAAGCATAATCAGTAGGAACAAAATAGATATGGGGAGGTTAAGAACAGTATAGGAAATGTAGAAGCCAAAGAACTTATACGTATGACTCATTGACATGAATTAAGGTGGGGAATGCTGGAGGATGGGATGGTGCAGGGTGTAGGGGAATAAATGGGAGAAAAAAATGGGACAACTGTAGTAGCATGATCAAATGAAATATACTTAAAAATGGATGAAGAACCTGAATAGACACTTCTCCAAGGAGGACATACAGATAGCCAATAGACATATGAAACTATGCTCAATGTCACTAATAATCAGAGAAATGCAAATTAAAATCACAATGAGATATCATCACATACCTATTGAAATGACTGTCATCAATAAATCAACAAATAACAAGTGCTGGTGAGGACGTGGATAGAGGGGAATCCTTTTGCACTATTGGTAAGAATGCACACTGGTGCAGCCACTGTGGAAAGCAGTATGGAGCTACCTCAAAAAATTAAAATGGCCCTGGCTGGTGTAGCTCAGTGGATTGAGTGTGGGCTGCAAACCAAAGGGTCACCAGTTTGATTCCGAGTCAGGGCACATGCCTGGGTTGCAGGCCAGGTCCCCAGTGGGAGCTATGTGAGAGGCTCCACAC
>PVJI01021217.1:0-27475 GCA_004026765.1 Micronycteris hirsuta
TGTCTTGGTGTGATCCTCTTTGGATCCAACTTCTTTGGGACTCTCTGAGCTTCCTGGACTTCCCGAAAGTCTATTTCCTTCACCAGCTTCAGGAAATTCTCCATCATTATGTGTTCAAATATTTTTTCAATTCCTTGGATTTCTTCTTCTCCTCGCAGCCTTATGATCCGTATGTTGGGACGTTTACAGATGTCTTGGAGGTTTCTGAGCCCCTCCTCCATTTTTTGAATTCTTGTTGCTTCGTTCTTTTCTGGTTGGATGTTTTTTTCTTTCTGCTTGTCCACTCCGTTGATTTGAGTCCCAGTTTCCTTATCTCTATTGGTTCCCTGCAGATCTCTCCTCATTTGTTCAAGCAAGTTCATTAATTTTTCGTCGAATTCTGAAAGCATCCTTATTATAAGGGTTTTGAACTGTGCATCTGATAGGTTGGCTATCTCTTGGTCGGTTAGCTCTGGGGTTTTGATCTGTTCCTTTCTTTGGGCCATTTTTCCCCCCCTCGGTGAGCCTGTCATTGTAACGGGGGCGGAGTCTTGGGGATCCCCTGTGCAGGGAAACTCCCGGTAGTTGTGCTGTGACGTAGCCTGTGGGGGCAGGACCTGAGCACACAATGGCACCTTCTCCGCTCTCCGCACCCACACCTCCTCCTGCAAGCTATTCGGGCCCCTCTGCACTGGCTCCGGGGGTCGCTCTGGGGTTGCTCGATGGGCTGCACAGCTCCAATCCCCCGCGGGTCTCCCCAGCGAACTTTCCTGTGAGGCCGGGAGTTCCTCCCGCCGCGAACTCCACCCCCACAGGCACTCTCACTCTGTGCCGATGGGTTGTGCCCTGCTTTCTCTCCCGGTTTCTCTGCACGTGAATGCAGACCTGCCAGGTCCACCAGTCTCGGCCCTGCTGGGTCCGGATGAGCCAGGCGCAGACCGCGCTTCCGGATGTGCTGCAGCCCCGCGGGACCACCCCTCCAACTGCGGACCTGCCGTCTGCTCACCTGCTCGCTGCGGGGTCGCTGAGCGCTCTCCCTTCGCTCTGCACCTTCCGGCTCACCAAGCTAGATGAATGTATCTTCTTTAACTCCTTGGTTGTCAGACTTCCTCTCAATATGATTTTCTGTCAGATCTGGCTGTTTTTGGATGTGTAGATTTCTGATTTTTTTCCTTGTTTGGTTGTGCGAGGCGATACGGTGCATTCACCTATGCCGCCATCTTAGGAAGTCTCCTAATTCATTTTACATGAACACCAAAACTTGGAAAAGATGCTTTAAATTTTTTGGATCAATTGATTCAAAATATTATTGAAATAAAATATTAACAAACTGACTTTTTACAATGTATAGAAGGTAATACAGCTTACATGGCTAACTTTTTGAAGTCACCTCCCACCATTTTTTCTTATCTCAGTCCATTGTTTGCTTGAAATGACTTCTTTTAAAATGTAATTACATTATTTATCTGTTCAGTTCCATGGGACTCTCTTCCTAGAAATTTTTGAGTGTGATATTTTATTGAACGAAGTTACTTATATGTTGTGTTGTTTGTATGTAGACATTTTTGGTAAAGTGCTTTTCTATTTTACTTTTGGAAATTAAGAGGACACCTGGCGTCTATCCTTCTCTCACATTGAAAAGCACATTTTGAAAAATCATGGACAATCTAAAACATGCTGTGAAGCTGGTGGAGTGAAATGTTGCAGGTAACTTCTTATTTTGTTCAGTGAGGGCCTACGTATGGAGTGTTCCTTTTTTAATTGATTCCATAGCTCAGACCTGAAGATGATCATTGCTGGGTGAGTCCTGGGGTGAGCACACGGCTGGACCGCCCTGGAGCATTACAGAGGGTGCGCATGAAACCAGAGAAGCCAGCCCCAAGGGCCCACGGGAGAGCGTTGTTAGTAGGCTAAGCCAGGGACCTTAGTCCTGAACCGGATCAGATAGATGTATAAGGAGGACAGAATAAGAGGGTATGAACACCAGCCAAGAGTAGCCATGACAGCTGGTTGTGTCTCAGTATTCTGGCTGCTTCAACATAATGAATGTTAATGTCACGTAACAGGAAGGCGCCAGAGGTTCAGTCTTGTGGATCCTGGTGCTTGCTTCGAGATGGTTTGACTACATTGAAAGCCAGGGACTGACTGGCTAAATTTGAAACAACACTGAGAGATGGGCAGTTATTTTTCTTGGTAGCATACACACCATAAAGAAGTGAGATTGAAAGGGAGTTGTTCATATGAATTTCTCAGGTTGCCCAGTATAATGGTCACAAAAGTTAAAATGTCAAAACAAAAATGTCCAACAAGCAGGCACAGGAGGCTCTTCAAGGCTTCATGTGCAGGCCTTGGAGCCAGCAGCGAGAAAAATGTTTGCTGATGTGGTTAAATATTTTTGAAAATATTTTGTGAACTGTTGAATAACTGGATGGGTAATATAAATATTTGTAGCCTAACAAAGTAAAATCTTGGCTGAATAATTCAAATATCTGCCAGTTTCACCGTTGAATTAATTCTGATTCAATAAAATATTTAACTTAGGAATGGGGAAGTGGAAAGAAAAACATGTTTCTGAAACTTCAAAGCATATATTTGAAAAACTAGTCAGGTTTTAGAGTAACTATAATTATATTTATATTTCTTCATTTTTTGTGTCTTTATACGTATTATAGTATCTGCATTGTTTATTGTATCTTCCTAAAAGATGCTTAAAGCTCTTTGTGGAATGAAGGATGCTGTAAATAAGTAAAAATCAATGGTTTTCTTTTTTTTATTCCACAGGAAAGATTGTTTAAAACTAATGAAGTTTTTTTTAGAACAACTGAAAAACAAGTTTGGAAACCGAAAGGAACTGAAGAAATTCTGTTCTTACCATGTGAAAACCGCCTTCTTTTACCTGTGTAAGGAGAACCCAGATGACAGTCAGTGGCAGCCCGAAGACGTGGGACTCTGCTTTGATAGGTGTCTGGAGTCTTTCCTTAAGCGCCTCAGGGAAGAAAGTCTTCCTAATTATTTTATTCCTGGAGTCAATCTATTCTCTCAAGACCAGGTTGACAAAATAAGTAAAGAATTTCTGTTCAAGCAAATTGAATATGAAAGAAACAATGGATTTCCAGTCTTCAAAGAATCTTGAAATTATGTTTTTAGAAAGAGTGAAGAATTAGGGTAACTTTACAATAATTGGAATGTTTGAAATTTGTCACAGCAATGATTGATGAAAATGAATGTAAACAATTATTTAACTTTGTCTGTCTTAATAAACTATTATAAAAGGCTTGGTTATTTTGGGAATGAAATTAGTCAAGGAATACAAAGCAAAAAGAGTACTTAAAATCAAAAACTTTACCAGATTGAAATGAAAAGGACAAAATACATATCACCTTAATTAAATTCATCAAGCAATTATTGAACGAACACCACTTTTTTTTATATACCACTTTTCTCCTGGCACAAACGTGTGGAAGGTTGCAGAAGACAATGTTAGAAATGACCACAGCCCCCATTACACGGGTGGGCTTGTTCAACATATGAATATATTTGGAAGCGGTGGCCTGTCCTCAGTGTTAGGATGGGTAAGAATGAAATGAAGAAATAAGTTCTACGTTGTCTTTACATGTCTCAGGAAATTCATAATCTTATAGGAAAATATTGAATTAATCCGTGAGTAAATATAAAGATGTATTTTTTTAGTGACACTTTTATATATGTTTCTGAAAAGGCGGTAACATACACATGGTACAAAACTGAAACAGGTGTGGAATAAAATGTCACCCTTTCTTCTCTGTGCTCGGACAGCGTTTAACCTGGAGGCAGCTGCTGTTTGTTTACTAAACTGAAAGGTCATGGGTTTGATTCCCAGTCAGGACTTATGCCTTGGTTGCAGGTTCTATCCGCCACTGGAGCACCTACAAGAGGCAACTGATCAATGTTTCTCTCATCGATGTTTCTCTCCCTCTTTTCCCCTCTCTCTAAAATCAATATTTATGTCCTTGGGTGAGGATTTAAAAGAATTATTTGTGGAGATTTCTTTTTGGTCTAGTATGTAGGCACCTCCATCTAGAGAGGATTTATTTGCATTTGCCAGGCTTCTGGGGGACATTACCAGTCAGCAAAAGAAGCTCCTCAAATCAGGGTTACGTCTGGAAGTTTCTTGGACCCCTGAGGCAATATGGACCTGGGCTGCACATCTGTAACGATAGAACTGCCTCATTCTTTCTGGTGTTCGCATTTTATTCCATTGCAGCATTCAGATTGCTATTATTTTCTAGAGATTTTATTTAGGTGCCAAAGGGACAATGGCTTGATTTAGTGAGATTTTTCAGTTTTGATACCAGTTATGCTAGCTTTATGGGCTGAGCTTTGAAAAACTCATCTTTTCTACTGTTCTGGTATGCAGCACTTACCTGCTCATTGAAGGCGTCCGGTTACCTTTCGTGTTTCTTCTTCTGTTTTGTCTGCTCAGGTTAACGACCTGGGTTACTTTTGGTAACTTGGGAAAATATAGTCAAGCTTTTGAATTCCTGTTTGCTGAAATAATGTTATATGCACTCTTCTTAAAATGTTAGGCCCCTAGATCCCTAAGGTAGTTAGAGTGGGCAGAGCTGATCTCCCCAACCACGCAGACTTGCCCGACATTTGTATTTGGTGGGTATTACTAAAAGTCAGGTGTTGATTTTCACTGAACTCTGTATTTTTTAATTCATTAATCTATGCTTTTACCTTTATTTCCTTTTTGTTTTCTTATTAATCTTCTTAATGCAATCCCAGGAAACTATTACTGCGTGAATAATATGAGACAATGAAGACCTAATGCTACACGAATATAAGTACCTGTGTGAACACTACATGTTAATACAAGCAGCTCTCATGCATGGAACACAGGACACTGTACACAAAACTGAAAGGGAAGTTGGGAGTAGTATTAGTCCAAGAAGCGTTCGTGGAAATGAAATCTTTTCCTAGGATTCATTTTAGCACGGACCTGTGGGCTAAACTGTAAGAAACAACTGTGGCCTGTTTTGTTCCCATGAAACTTTCACTGTGTCATCTCAAAGTCGGTGAAGTGTAAGCACTTAAGGAAGGAACCCCTGAATGAAATACTCTTCAGTAAACACAGAAGTAAAGGGCTGTGCATAAAGACAGGGATCAGCTTATCTTTTTATCATAGAAAAATCTTTATTTGTTAACAGTTTTTTTCATTGTCATGACAATATCCAAACGCCCTTTCACCCTTTACAGATTTACCTTAATACGGCAACATTACAGGGACAACATTTATTTTTTTAAATAAAAATAGTAAAAGGTGAAAAAGCTTAATAGTACATTCCTTAATACCCATGAAAAAAATTTTCAAGTTTAAATACTTTTGATTTTTATTAAAGAAGGTATAACACATTCAATTCTACATTTTAGAACAGTTATATTAACAATTGGTGAGGTCTTTTCAAACACTGCCTCCACACTTCCACATAGTTTAACCAGTGTATCTCTAAAAATCTTGAATTCTGAAAAATAAGTAGTAAAAAACATGAACTGCTGTTATCAAATCTTTTATAACACTTTTAGTTGTGATGAAATAACAAAACTTAACCATCCTAACCATTTTTAAGTAATGATTCAATAGTGTTAAAGTGTTAGGTATATTCATTGTTTTACGACCAGTCTCCAGAATTTTCATTTTCAGTGAATTTATTGGGATGACACTGGTCAACAAAATTACCCAGGACTTTTTCATCTTGCAAAACTGAACCTCTATACCCTGTAAACATTTCCCCACTGCACCCCGCCACCAGCTCCTGGCAACCGCCATTCTACTTTGCTACCCTACACCCCATGTAAGTGGCATCACACAGTATTTGTCCTCACTTAGCATAATATCCTTTTACATAATGTCCTCATCCATTCTGTGGTGTGTGTCAGAATTTCCTCTTACACACCACTTTATCTGTTCGTTCACAGTGGGGTTGCTGCCACCTTTTGACTATTATGAATAAGGCCGCTATGCACATGGGTGTACAAATACCTCTGAGGGAGCCTGCTTTCAATTATTTTAGACATATACCCAGAAGTAGGTTTGCTGAGTTGTAGTTTTAATTTTTGAGGAACTGCCACATTTTGGATAGGGGATGTGCTGTGTTACATTCCCACCAACAGTGCACATGGGTTCCGGTTTCTCTACATCCTTGCCAATGCTGATACATCCCTAATGGGTGTGAAGTAATTTTATTGTGGTTTGGATTTGCATTTCCCTAGTGATTAAACTGAGCACCTTTTCATGTTTCTTGGCCATTCATACAGGGTCAGGCAAACAGGGAAAAGTGTGGAGAATATTACAATAATTAATACATACTAAAACAAAATATACTGTGCTTCACGTACTCACAACTGTAGACCTTTTGCCCCATCCTGTATATCTTCTTTGGAGAAATGTCTGTTCAAGTCTTTTGCCTATTTTTAATTGGGTTGTTTGTTTCTGTTTAATTTTAGGAGTTTTCTATATTGTGAATATTAATTCCTAACCAGAAATATGATTTACAAAAATATTTTCTCCATAGCTTATTCATAAGGTGCCCTACTGGAGATTTAGATAATAACAGTTTTTTCTACTACAAATAATGCTATAATAAACCTTCACTTATACATGCAAACATATTTATAGAATATATTTAGAAGAGGAATTGCTGGATCAAAAGGTGCCTGTGTTTTAATTGATATATTACCAAGTTGCTCAGAAGGTTATGACAGTTCATACCTTGACCCCCTCCATTACACTCTTGACTTTTCTGTACAACTTAAAGTTTATTTTCTTAACTCTGAATACTTCTAAGTAAGATACGATAACTGGAATTTAGGTAACTTAGGTAAAGAATAACACCTAATAATTCATTATGTTAATAACTCCTAGAGATAATGCTGACTGTAGTAAATAACAAAGCTTAGTCAAGGAAAACAGGCATTTGAAAGACCATATATTAATCAAATTTTACCTCTTATACGTAGATCGGTACCACTTTTCCACATAGACATTAATAATAAAACTTCTTGGGTTTTCCTTGGGGCCTTCCCAATTTTTTTTCCACTTCTTTTTTCAGTTTATTGGCCTTGTATCTCTCAGCCATTGACACAAGCTCCTCTGGGATACTCTAAAGCCATTAGATGTGTTTTTAGGATGGAGATTATTCTTTTAGTATAGCAGCTTTTCCATGACGTACTAAAATGCCTCCAAACCATTATAGTCAGAGAATGTCCAGAATAGATTACATGACATCTTCCAACAGAATGAAATGCATCTCCCTGCACCTCACACTCTGAATTTACTTTCCAGCTATAAAATCAGATTGATCTTAAAAACACCCATCACTGCTCCACTCCCCTGTCTGCAGAGCCCCCAGGTGCTTCCCAGTGCCCTTCACTTGCCTTACCTGGGGCCACCTTCGGTATGTTCTTTCTCATCCCTAGGCCAGATTATGCTCCCCTGCTGGGACCCTATCCCATTCTTCTGCAGCTCTCCTAGCCCACTGGTTTCCTCCTCAGCAGGGTTCCCAGTGACGTTCACCCCATTAGACTAGGGATGAACAGACTCCCCAATTACATGGTATTATAGCTCCTCATCTTTGCTTGGCTATAGTCCTCATAACGTGTTTGATTACTTGTTTAATATCCGTCTTTCCTGGTGAGGAAAAAGCCCCAGTACTCAGAATAAATGAAACTATTTGAATATTAGAAAAGTGATATAAGGTAGAGTTCTAATGAGTTTTATATTCTCACCTGATTTGCTCTTTCCAGAATGTTAATTAATTCATTGGCAACCCTCCAATCATTTCTAGTGATAAGGGTAATTGAAACTCCAGTTCTCCTGTAAGGGGGGAGTGGTGGAGAAACTCATGTAATTTGATTTGTAATTAATATTCATTATTCAGTTAGCAAAACAGAATAATAAAAATAGCAGAAGCAAAACCTCTACTTTTTCACAAGCCCAAACAGGTATTATATGTCAGAATTTAGCATCATTCAGACAGCAATGTGGAATCCAAATACCCGCAGTTGTTTAAACAGCACGTTACAAGGGGTCTGTACTAGCAGTGCTTGCGGGGAGAAGAGGTCCCCTTAAACGTCCCAACTTCGACAAGAGTGACCACTGGGTACCTATCAGTTTTGTGACTCTCTAGATATAAAGTAAAAAGTGGAACTGAAAAGTTACATGCGGCTAACCACAGAGGGGTCTGGTTGAACCTGAAACAGGCCATTGGACAGAAATAAAGTAGGAAAGCAGGTTCTGGAGTGGCTCAGACTATTACAGGCAAAAGAACAAAAACAGTTTTCTAGATAAAATGAGGAGCCAGGGTTGGCTTTTTTTAAAAAATCTTCACCAGAGGACATGCTTATTGCTTGTAGATGGAGGGGAAGGTGGGGGGAGAAACATCAATCTGTTGCCCATGGAACATTCCCCATCTGGAGACTGAACCTGCACCCCAAACATGTGCCCTGCCTGAGAATCAAACTGCAGCCTTTGGGTTTGTGAGATGACGCTCCAACCAACAGAGCCACGTTGGCCAAGGCCAGAGTTGACGCCTTTCATGGGCAGGCTATGATTATTTACCCCGCTCTTCCAGTGCGTCCTACTCTGTGCACATACTCTTCGATGTTCCGGGGAAAGTCATAGTTGTAGACATGTGTGACATCATGGACATCGAGACCGCGAGATGCCAGGTCAGTAGCAATCAGTATTCTCACTTTACCTAAAGAGCAAAGCCAAAGGATTACAGACACATTCTCGCATAAGCCAACCCAAGACATATCAGAAAGTATATTTCCCCTAATATCTCCCCAGGTGAAGCATTATTGCCTTTAATATTAAAACACTTAATGTAGTGAAGATGGGAAAGGGATATTTAGTTTTTCTTCTCAACTGCGGGCAAGCTACAGCACAGTAGATACCATGGTTCAGCAGATGGTTCCCGAATCATCTGAGCCATGTCATAAAGATCCATGCATCTCAGGTAGACTAGGAAAAATATCCCCCAAAGCAAATGGTTGCCTTGACACCCAGTTTAAACCTCAGCTCTTTTGAGTTTGGATAGCACTGAGAGTCTGGTTAGTGTAACAAGTGCAGTCTGAGGCCTGTACACTGAGGACAGACCTTAGAAATGGGGTCCATGGAAAGGAGCTGTCACTCAGCCAATCCCATGCATTCCACACTTTTCAAATGCAACAAATAGTAACTGCATAAATGTACCTGTTTTAAAGTTTTCTAGTGCCTTCTCTCGATCGCTCTGCTCTCTGTTGCCATGCAGAGACTCTACTGATACATGTCGGAGAAGCAGGTCACTGGATAAGTGATCAGCACTGGAGCAAACAGAAAGTCAGAGATCTTCAGTGCCTATTCTAATGTCATCGCCAGTTCACTATTTTACTTCTAGGAGCAAAAGTCTGAAATAATCTACTGAAAGCCATGTATACCCCCATTTGAAATTAGTATACAAATAGAAAGAATGCTAAACAAATCAATTTGATGATTAAAGATATAAAGAAAAAATACCTACACAGCTTTTCTGCTGACAAACACTATGACTTTGTCTTTGGGAGACATGCTCTCCAGGAAAGTTTGGATATGAGATCGTTTCTCTTCTTCTGTGGTGACAATTATATTTTGCTTCACGGTACTCACAGCCTAAAAGATTCAAAGATCATAGTACATCAACACTGATGGGAAAATACCATAATATGGCTCAAAAGAAATCTTACTTCCATCAGAGATGAATGTTTTAATAAACTAACAGGAAAAAGGCAGGTCCTCACAAAAATACCTATCTACTCAAGGATTTGTAGCTCAGCCTTTCACTTTTTACCACTAACTCACCCACGAGTTTGGAACTCCTGAATGGTTGGCAGTGTGTTGAAAGGTGTTTACCATTGTAGGAAAAGAAATTACCATGGAGGGAGGCTAACCTTATGAAAAGTACCATAAATTCTGAGTGTAGCCCTTACTATGAAGAAAGATGATTAATTTATACACAAGAGTTTCTATTCAATGTGTATATTGACAATTTGAAAATATCATTAGTACTATTTTTTGACCCAGAGATGAAATAGATGTTAATAGCACTTAATGAAAGGAAAGACCCAAGCATTTATTCCGCTTTTCATGAAATCTAATGAAATGAGCCCAGGCAATTACTAGTGATTAAGTAAAAAGGGGCAATTTTCATTAATGATTAGTTGAAAAAACAATTACAATTATTAAGTAAAAGGCCAGAAAACTTTATAATGGAAAAGAGATATAATGGAGATCTTTAATTATAAACTATATAATTATTAACATCATTTGAACACACCAACCTACCTGAACTTCACAAAAACAGAACAGCAAGCTTAAATATATGCATAGCTGTATAGACTTGTTCAGAACCCAATTCTCATGGGGTTAATAAAAATGAGGCATCCAGAAAACAGAAACAATGACTGGATATTTGATAGTATTCAAGGATTATTAAAGTTATAGGTGTGATATATACTACAGTTATGTTTAAATTAACCTTTTAGACACACATACTTAAATGTTTATGGATAGAATTATATGTATCTAGTATTTGCTCTAAAATTAGGAAGTGGGCAGAGATTTGCCAAAACACAAAGTAATTACAATTTCCGTAATTCATAAGAAATGTTTTGGAAGATGGTTTGGCGTTGGTGGTGGGCACATAATGCAATATAGACACCATGTATCATAGGAATGGACACTTGAAACCTATGTGGTCTTACTTACCAACGTCACCCCAATAAATTTAACAAAAAATAAATAAATGTAATAGTATATTAAGCAATAAAGCTCTCTATTTGCATTGAAAAAAATATTTTTAACAATAGTAATAAAAAACAAACTTACAACCAGATCCAAAGTACCAACATATACAATCATTGGCTCTTTCAAATAAGACTGTGCGAGTCGACGGACCTCATATGGCCATGTTGCACTGGAAATACAACAGGATACACAAACATGAAACATTTACTACGGAACAACCATTACTAAGTTCCCCTAAGAATGCTATGAACCAAATTGCTCATGAAAGACAGATGTAGTGCTTTTCATTAAGTACTTCAGAAAGAATTCCTCAACTTCAGTGAGGTTACTGGAGGAAACCTTTAAATGTGTTTAATAAACAAGCTTATAAGCCAAAGGTGAAGGAGATTTAGACCCTAAACTCTAATCTTTGAAAAAGTAAAATGTATTCAAGTGTTAAATTCTCTTGATCTTTATAAAAAACCAAAAACCTTGTATTTTTCATACACTGTCAGCAGACAAATTTTAAGTGTACTGTTGAAAGGATATATAAATACAAATGTTTCTTAAACATGTGTATATTATGGAAGTAACCACCTTTTATACTTTCCCAGTAGTTAGCTGGGAAGAAAGGAAACAAAATGAGGAAATTTAGTATTTTTCCTCAATTATATACTATTCTTTTTTATGATAATGACACAAAGAAGAAAATGGTTATAAATTACTCTGTATTTAAATAACAATCATTGCTTCCTCAGTTTTACCTCGGGCAAAAAAGTATTCAGTAGTCAAATGCTTACCTCTAAGAACAAGGGATCACTTATTCAAATGTGAGACCCCGCTATGAAACTCAGTCTCCCCTCCAGGTGCCCTCTCTATGTTTTTATAGAAATCTGCCTGCAACTTAGGAAACCAATAGTTCTCGTTACATTGATACACTGAATTGCTATACTAAGTGATGACACTATACCTTTCACCTAAGGATCTCAAAATATTTTCAAGAAATGCTCTCAAAATCCTGTGGGGAAATCAACCAAAGACTGGGTTCTATTTCAATGATTCCTATGTTGCAGACCAGCAGTGCGGCATACACCTACCTTGTCATGATAGTCTGCCTGTCTGGGCGCACATCTAATAAAATCTTCATTATCTGGGGTTCAAATCCCATATCCAGCATCTTGTCGGCTTCATCTAATACCTGCATTAAAAATGTTTGTGGCTAGACAGATATGAGAGGTATGCTCTCTTTATAAATATGATACTAATGGGTAATTTTTTTCTTATTTCCCCTATTCCTAAGCTAATATTTTAATTTCTCCAGGAGGAAATAAGTGGTCTGTGGTTATAAACTGATTTGATTATTTTTAAGTGAGTTAGTGTTTTCTAAATCTATTTAATGAAAAAAGTTTATATCTAAATATCCATGTGGATTTTTATTTTCTTTTGTACTTATCTACATTTTCCAACATTTATAAAAACATTAAAATAAAATTATCTTAAAATCCTTATTTTAACATATTAGAGGGAATGGGAAATACTCCTACAATATAAAAATATTATAAAATGGACAGCCGTTCTAAAAGACTGTTTTAATAAGAATTCAATTCTTCCAGTATCTCAGACCCCTACTCCATGATTACCAAGTAGGTTATACTTTTCAGGTCGACAAAGTTATTCATTTGCAGATCATTCAGTCTTCCAGGAGTTGCAATAATGATATCTACACCTTTTGTTAGATCTTGTATTTGTCCATTTCTATCTCCACCACCATATATACAAACACTTAAAAAAAACACACAGAGGTTCACGTTCAGGCAAGGAATATCCCAACACAACTCAAAATCCCAACCAACTTAAGCATCTAGGGTATAAAATAAAATAAAAAGTATATAAATAAAAAAAAAGTATCAGGTGCCTTTGGTACTATTTGCCCCTTTCTGAGAACTATCAAGACCCACCAACTGCAATGCTGTGTCTGTCCTGAAGAGCCATGTCTGCATCGGTGTTACTGACCCCATCACCCTGGCTACAGCTGGTCTGGGCCAGGGATAATACCTGACCCGTGCTGAGCCAATCAGATTCTCGAAATGTGTGGAAAATAATGAGAGAATGTGTAAAGCTACAAATGATTAAGATGCTGCTGCAGGAATAGCCAAAGAAATGACTTACTTTTTAAGACCTTTATATGAATACTTAGAGCATTCAGCTTGCACTTGAAGAGCTAGTTCTCGAGTGGGTGTAAGGACTAACATGCCGGGTCTATTCCTTTTGTCTCTAGCTCTTTGGAGAGAAAACAGAATATTAAACCACCTCCCTCACATACATGGAACATGTACACAGTGCTATCAAAATTTGTAGCAATGAGTGTCAAAATCACACACATTCACCATAAAAAGTGGAGAAACATGGAAAGACATTCAAACAAACAAACAGAAAATCCAAGGGCCCAGATAGAAGCCTTTCATTTAATGTGGCCAATGCTTTCCTGTGTCAGACATTCTCTCACACAGTCATACTGGACAAGACAATTTAAACAATTCTTTCCAATGTTTCATTGCTTCCCCAAAGTGGTTTTTTTTTCTTTTACTGATTCCACAGAGAGGGGAGGGGGAGGGAGAAAGAAAGGGAGAGAAGCACTGAAGCGAGGGAGAAACACCTATTGACTGGTTGTTTCTTGCATGCACCCCAACCGGGGACTGAACGCACAGCCTTGGCATGTGCCCTGGCCGCCCTGGCCGGGAACCCACCCAGTGACCTTTCTGTTTGCTGGATGACACACAACCAGCTGAGTACACTGGCCAGGGACTTCCCAAAAATGTTTTGTAAATTTATACTTTTACCGGCACAGTACAAGTGTATTTTCCCAAGACCAGGCATTACCTCTGGACCAACGCAACATACAAAGAAACTGTAATTGCATTTTTGGTATCCACAGCTATCAACCCCTTTGGAGAACTCAGCTGTAGAAATTCTTACACTGGTTGAGAGTCAAGGTGAATAAGTCCAGGCATTAAGTAGGACAGTGTCTTCCCTGTTCCAGTTTGGGCTACTCCTATAAGATCTAATCCTTGTAGAACTATTGGCCATGCCTGTGACTGAAACAAAAAGATAATAAAATAAAAAGTGCATTTCTTTGTGTCAAGTGTCCCTCCTCTCCCAGCCCAGACTTTTGTCAACAAACACTTTCTGCCTGCGGGGAACTGGTGGTGCAGGAGACGCTGGGGGAGTGCTCCCTGGTGATTTAACTTCCAACAGGCATTGTTTAAGGGAACGCCAATAGTGAAATGTTAGAATTAAAGAATTAGTCAGCATACCTGAATTGGTGTTGGCTTTTGAAAGCCTGCCTTTTTAATGTTTTCCATAACTTCAGGATAACATTCAAAAACATCCTCAAATGTACAAGTAGGATTGGGGATAGGACGTTTCTCACCATCTTTCAAGTCATCACACACTATATTATAATTTTCCTTCCTTTAAGGAAAAACAGCACAGATATTACTGGTCTTGGTCACTTTACTTCCCAAGCAAGAAATTTTCTGGCATTAGTTCAGGTCATATCTAGAAATTCAACTGCAACTGATTAAAATCAAACTGTTAGTAAAGTTATGGTAAAATGTAATAATTAAGAAATAGAAGTCGGCCCATCTTTTTCTTATTAGAATAGTCTCAGGAAGAAGGAAAAAAATACATTGTATGTGTGAATGGGCCAATGAAAGTTTCACGGAAAGGCTAAGAATAGAGCCTGAAAATTATATGCTTCATGATTCAAAATCAGATTTGGCAAACACTTGAGGGCCTACAATATTCCACACGTCTTTCTTTATTTTAACCTCAACAATCCTGTGAAGTGGGAATTATTCTCATCTGGCAGGTGAATATTAGTTACTTGTCCAAGGTCTGAGCCCTACCCCAACCCTGGGAAAACTACTGCTCCCGCTATCTTAGTTCCTTAGCAGACATTAACTTTAACAATGTTGCCATCAGGACCAGATAATAAGGATTCCAGACCATTATTATCCAGATCATAATATTATCCATATTATTCCAGATAATAAGGATTGAAGAGTAAGATATTATTCTATTATTCAGATGACAGATCAATTTATTATGGTTTCTAACAACTGTAGAAACAACTTTCTAAAACTTCTATTCAATACAACAGGCATTAACCCCACAGCTTTTTTAATTTAAATTTTTAAATTAAAAATTCAGCTCCTCACTTATACTAGCCATATTTTAGGGGCTCAAGAGCTATATATGGACAGTGACTACTCTGTCAGACACAGACATAGCCCATTTTCCATTGATACACAAAGTTTTATTGGATAGCAATACTCTCACATATACCAAATAGGATGCAACCAAGTTTTCATTTGAATATGAAATGTGTAGACTCCAAATGCAATCACTTCAAATCTTTGCCTAATGAGTTAATTTAGTTACATAACCATACAAATACTCACTTAAAGAAGTAATAAAACAACCCACCTCCAAAGGTCTACCTGTGCTTGTGACATTGATCTTGTTGCTTCTGACTCCATATAAAAGTTTTTCTTAATTGGGGGTAAATCTGGGACAAAGATGAAATTCAAACTTTGATAAATAATGACAAGTCACATTTCGCTGACACTTATTCAAAGTCACAGGAGTCACACAAAACACACACCGGGCTCACCCGCATCCACACAGTTTCAGACAGCTGTCGCACACTCTGCCGGCCAGGCTTAGGCTCGAATCTACATCTCCCTTTTTGATTTGTCTTTTAATTATTTTCACACAAGCAAGAGATCTTTAATTATAAAATTAAGCGTAAGAGAAATAAAACAAGCTTTCTATGTAAAGCTATAAATGTAAATTTTTTTTAAAATTCTTAAAAATAAAAAGAGAGAAACACCAACGCCACATGTAAATGTTAGAACGCAGCACTAACCTGCCCACTTTTTTTCCTCCCATTTCAAAGCATCTTCTCGAATTTGATCCCAATCGATTAGTGGCTGATCTCCTGTAGCAACACTGTCATCTGCCCTTCCATCTCTTCGAACAGAAGGTTGGGATGCAACAACATCTGTTAAAATATTTTTACCTAATTAGTTTCCAAACAAATCTTATTAGTACCAAATCCCCAAAACCACTTTACTATTTTGTGTTTTAAGAACCAGACAGTGATGCTTGCGATATAAAACGTAGGGTTTTGGTGCTACAGAACCATGGCAGCTCTGGTAATGGTTTTTGTCATCAGTTACTGGCTTCAGATTCATGAAATGGGAAAAATGTAGCTTACTGGAGAACTTAAGTAGCATGAGAGCCTACTGTCCAGCAAATCAAATAAATCACTGAATCTTTACAATAATCCTGTGAGGAAGGTTTACCCCAGGTTAGCAGATGAGGAAATGGGGTCTTACAGGGTTCTTAGGGTTCCTTCCCAAGAGACACTAAGAGGCAATGCTGCCATGTGAACTCAAGGCTCTGTTCTTTTCACTTCCTTGTTGCTTCTGCAAATGGTTCAGTAAGCTTTTTCTTTAGTTCAAGCAGATCTGAGATTTTTAATATACCAAATGAGCAGGCAGTTTTCAAAGTCAGTTTTCACATTCCAGGGAAGAGACTACAGAGACAGGAGGCCAAGACTAACTCTTGCTCTATCATTAATAAGAAGAATGTTTTTTTAAAAAAGTTACTTTTTTTTTTTTTCACTCACCTATGGCTAAAATAAAACTGCTAGGCTTAACCAAGGAAATTAAATGTTTTCATTTGAGGAAAAAGGATCTTAGAATTCCATAGAAAAAAAATTCCATAACAGACTAGATTAAACAATGGCAACCTAAAGCTTTATTATGAAGAAAAGCATCAGCTATAATAAAAAATATTACAGGGCTTTAGTGGGCACAAATTACTTACCAACTCTGGGTTGTGAGTTATAATTTTGTTGTTTTTTAACAAGATTATCTATCACTGCTTTTGCTTTTTTCTGCATTGCCTTGCTACCAAAAATTTTGATTTCAGCTTCAGGACACCCTTTTATTACCTACACACAAGGGAAAAAATTGGTATGATTGAAGTCCCCTTGCCACTTGCCCCTCCAGCAATCACACTACTTCTAATAACATAAAAGTAAAAAGTAAACATAGTACTGCTATCAATGAGTGCCTGAGATATTACATAGGGCTTTTATGCAGGAAAAGGTCGTGAAGATGCATAATTCGTGTTCTGGAACGATCGCTCCGGCCACAGCTCTTTGGCCAGTGGAGAATGGTTGTTGGAGGACCATTGGAAGCAGGTTGTTTCAGTTAGCGGGGAATGCTCCAAATGACGTAATCTCGTTTGAGAAGCAAGGGAAATGGAAAGGCCTCAACAATGAGGGCCTGACTGTGGGATAATGAGAAGTTGGTGATCTGTGCTTGGGAACGTGGTGAATGACATTGCCTACTGAGACTGGGAAATAGGAACAGCTCAAGGTTTGAGGAATGGGGGTCAGGAAGGGCATGACAAATAGTCCGCAGAGATCCCATTCTTCACTGAAGATTACCTCTAAAGGTTTTTATCTATATGAGTCAAAAAAAAAAAAAACCCAAAACAAAGCAAACTCACCCCCCCTCCCCCGCCCCCGCCCAGACCTGGAATGGCCCATAGCTCAGGTGAGTTCTTGAAAAGAATGGTGGTATGAAGAGCTGAAGAGCTTTGGCAACTTATTTCAGTTACCACAGCATGTTCACAACTGAGCAGAAACTAGAGTTAGGAATGAACTATGAGTTTTCTGGACTTAAGAACACAGATCGCCTACCTGTATTTTGGTGTTTGTTGTACTTTGGATGTCTTTTATTTTTGACCCACCACGACCTGTTTTTAAAAATAAAGATATTTTTTAAAAGCCATTTGACATACTGTATCTGACTACTACACAATAACACTTGCCTAAGAATCCCTCCAACTTGAAGTAGTAATATCAACTAGCAAGTCAACGACTATTTTCCAGATCCATGCATTCAAGTTTAAGAGAGTCTCATTATCCTTTGTATGCCAAATTGGTTTCTGATGAGAAGTATATAGGTTTAGCAAATTTTGAAATTTGTGTCTAGAAATGAAAGTTATTATTGTGTTCTTAGCCTACTTATTTTCTGTCTACAAATTTAATAAAGATGCTATTTATTCTTTGGTTAAAAATAAAAGCAAGTGGAAATCACTAAGGGGGATTTACCTACTTTCCTCAAAGAACCGTCTCTAGTTCTTTCTTAAGTCATCCAAATAAAGGCTCCTAGGGGCCAATGATCTCTTTCAGTTAGGAAAAAGGGAAGCAAGCGTTTTCTATCCCAAATTTTGGTGGATGGTAAGAGGCTCCTTTTCTGGAGGTAGGTACTAAGGATTCATTAGCAGCCCAAGCAAACGAATTAGATCCAAAATGTTGGCAAGGATGTGGAGAAATTGGAACCCTGCACGCAACAACTCAATAACAAAAAATCCCATTAAAAATGGTCAAAGGTCTTGAATAGACAGTTCTCTAAAGAAGACATACGAATGTCCAATAGGCATATGTGGTAAGATACTGAAATCATTAGGGAAATGCAAATATCGAAACCACAATAAGAAATCTCCTCATTGCTGTTACAATGGCCATCATCGAGTGTTCAGGAAGATGTGGAGAAAGGGGAACCCTTACAAAAGCGGAACTTTGATAGGGATGTAAAGTGGCGCAGCCGCAATGGCAAACAGCATGCAGTTTCCTTAAAAAGTTAAAAATGGAATTACAGTATACTCCAGCAGTCCCACTTCTGAGTATTCATGCAAAACTATTGCAATCAGGATCTCAAAATGCTACCTGCACTCTCGTGTTCATTTCAGCATTATTCACAATAGAGGCAGAAACAACCTAAATGTCTGTCAACAGATGACGGGATGAAGAAAACGTGGCATGTACATACAAGGGCAGTTTTCAGCCTGATTATCATTTGTGACAATAGGAGTGAACCTTGAGGACATTATGCTAAGTGAAATAAGCCAATCATGAAAAAACAAATAGGGCATGACTCCACTTCCATGACGTGTCTGATATAATCAAAATTGGAAAAACAAAGTAAAATGGTGGTTGCCAAGGGTGGGGGATGGGAGATGAGGGAACTGGAGAGTTATTCAATGGGTAGGTTCAACCATGCAATTTGAAAACATTTTAGAGATCTACTATACAACAGTATTCTTATAGTTATTAATACTTTACTGTATATTTAAACTTGTTTTGTAAGTTAAAGTTGTATTTATTTTTGAAAATTGGATCCAGAATCAACATCAAGAGGGTACTCTCTAGCACAGCGCTTGCATTTCACAGGTGCTCCATAGTGTTGAGAGCTTAAGTGATTTTTAAAAAGTTTTTAAATTTTATTTTTAAAAAGGATTTATTTATTTATTTGTAGAGAGAGGGGAAGGGAGGGAGATAAACACTGATGTGTGAGGATGTATGAAAGGAACATCAATCAGCTGCCTCTCACAGGCCCCCACCCGGGGACCTGGCCTGTAACCCAGGGATGTGCCCTGACCAGGAATCAAGCCAGTGACCTTTCAGTTTGCAGGCTGGTGCTCAATCCACCTGGCTACACCAGCCAGGGATTAAGTGATTTTTATTGCAAACTTAGCGGCTTTCATTTATGAAGCATCATTCTTCAGATCTTTGAGCCTGAGACACCTTGAGGGGTCAATTAATCTCTGGCTGGTCAAGCAATCAGTTTTATATTGTTCTATTTCCTAACAGCCTACAAAATCTGTTCATTTTTTTTTTCAAAACAGGTTAGAAAGGGGGAGGGTAAAACAAAATATCAGCTCCCATACCTAATGGTAAAATGTTGAAATTCATCATTGGACTTAATAAATGGGACAGATCTAAATTCCAATCTTTTTTTTTTTTTTTAAGGTTTTATTTATTTTTAGAGAGTGGGGAAAGGAGAGAGAGGGAGAGAAACATCAATGTGTGGTTGCCTCTCCTTGCCCCCTACTGGGGACCAGGCCCACAACCCAGGCATGTGCGGGCCTGACTGGGAATTGAACCAGCAACCCTTTGGTTAGCAGGTGGGACTCAGTTCACTAAGCCACACCAGCTAGGGCTAAATTGCAATAATTTCTAAATGCTTTTCAAAAATGAATATATAGTCAAGATATACTAAGAAAAAGAACCTGTTTTTCAGCAGATATACTCATATTTAGCTTTGGCCGGCGTGGCTAGTTTATTGTTTGCCCCCGGTCCTGTACACTGTAAGGTTGTGGGTTAGTCCCTAACCCGGGGCAGGTACTGAGGCAACCAATAGATGTTTCTCTCTCACATCATTATTTCTCTCTCTCTCCCTTCCTCTCTCTCTCTAAAAGCAATGAAAAAATGTCCTAGGGTGAGGATTAAAAAAATAATATTTAAGTTAAGCTATGTGCAAGATATGTCTAGTTCTCTAAACAGCCCTTTAATATCTTCTACCTTCTTATCTTTGGTTAATGGCTCTATTCAGTGCTCAAAAAACTTGTTTTCAGCACTGTTTTGTAGTTCATTTGGGGGTAACCCTGATCTTGTGTCCCAAAGATTTTCCAAGTCTTCTAAGAGTTTGCTCTCCCCAAACACCATCTCCATAAACAACAAATGGTGCATTAAATGACACCATTCTAGTACCAACAGACACTAAAAATGTCACCGGGAGAAACCTGGATCTTATTAGGTGCCAGCTGACTGGAGGCAAGGAGAGGGTAGAGGGGATGCCCTTGCTCAGGCTTCAGCCCTGGCCCCACCCATTCTCCAATCCTGGTCCTGCCCTCGCACACCCATCCTCTAACTCTCACCGATCACCACGCCGACCCAATCGTTCTTCAATCCAAAGCAGAGCGGCGGTTCCCAAGGACCATCGGCCACAGGCTGCTGGAGGTTGGAAGGGTCCCTCCAGTCGCCGTCTCTGCCGCCCCTACGGCCCCCTCGACCTCTTCGATTCCGCTCTTCCTCTGGCCTCCGTTCCGGAGCCTGGGACACTGCCGAGCTCGGCCGAGAGGCAACGACCCAGGAGAAAGCGTTGGCGCCCACTTCTTGCCTAGACATGGTACCTCGAAGAAGATCCGGTGCGTCCGACGTCGTTCCTGCTGGGCCCTGCACTACCACACCGTGCCGCCGGGTGGCTATTCTCCGGGAGTATTCACGCAGCCGCTACTTGAGTCCGCGCGAGGCCGTCCCGCACTGCGCCGGTCTCCGTGGCCTCACATCCATTGGCGGACGGGAAGTTGTGGGCAGACCTTCACGATTGGACCAATCCACTCTCGTAATCGTGTGAGCTCGACGTCTGTGCGAATCAATGCGCCGACGCCTGTTCCTTTTTAGGCATGGGGCTGCCCTGAGGCTCTCTGCGCTTTTCCCTACTGAACTTCGGAGGCGTTTATGACCTTGACTCTCAAACACCCATCACATTTACAACGTGACCCAATACATACGTAAAACATTGGGAACAAAAGGTTTACAAAACAGCATTTATCATTGCTATGGGAGCAGCGCTTTGATGTATTTAAGCATATATTAGTTTTCAAAATGCTGATCGTAATCGACAGATTAAAGACCCACAGTTTAAAAATCTAGGGCCTGAGAGCTATGGCTTCAACACTTGACCTGAACATTTGATGTAGTTTTAGAGCTAATGAAATAAACTGAATAAATGCCGCAGGCATTCCCATAATTGCAGCCGGCTCTGCAGCTGGACATACTATTCCAGGCAGGCAAGCCAGCTGGGGGTGTCGCTGCTTTGATTAGGGCCTCCAAATTGTCTCAACAAATCTCATGTCAATCATCCATCAAAGGTTGTAGATATCTATTATGATGCTAGGAACTGTGATCTGTGCCCAGGAATAAAAGAGGAAAAAAAAATACTAGACCTAGTCCATCTTGGGTTGAATGGATCAACTCACAAGCAATTAACTACAACTCTCAAAGTGAACATCTCTGGACAAATAGCATTACAGGGCCATTGGATCACTCAGGAAATAGATAAAAAGGTAAATGTATTATGCATTTAATCTCTATTCTCTAATCTTTAATTCAAAATGGATAGTATTGATCATCTTTACAAAGGAATTTAGTTGGATTAGATTTGCAAATGTTTCACTGAGGATTTTTACATCTATGTTCATGAGAAATAATTTGTGATTTTCTTACAATGACTTCATCTAGTTTGGTATTAGGGCAATGCTGTCCTCATAAATGAGTTAGAAAGTTTCCCTCTGCTTCTGTTTCCCGGAAGATATTGTAGAAAATTGGTATGATTTCTAAATGTTTGTCACAATTCACCAGTAAACACATTGGGACCTGGTACTTTCATTTTGCCGTTATTAATTATTAACTCAATTTCTTTAATAGATATAGGCATATTCAGTTTGTTTCTTTTTGTGTTTTGGCAGACTATCTCTTTCAAGGAATTGGTCCATTTCACCTAAATTATAAAACGTCTGGGCATAGTATTTATTATCTTTTAAAAATCCATGAGATCTGTATTGATATCCCCTCTTTCATTTCTGGTATTAGTAATTTGTGTCTTCCCTTTTTCTTCTTAGTTAGCATGGCTAGAGGTTTTATTGATTTTACTTATTTTTTCAAAGAACCAGCTTTGGTTTCATTGATTTTTTTCTATTGATTTCTTGTTTTCAATTTCATTGATTACTTTTCTAATTTTTCTTTTTTTCCTGCTTACTTTGATTCAGTTTGTTCTTCTTTTTCTAGTTTCCTAAGGCAGAAAATTTGATGATTGCTTTTAGATCTTTCTTCTTTTCTAATATATTCATTCAATGCTATACATTTCCCTCTAAGCAATGTTTTTACTGCATCCCACAAATTTTGTGTTTTTATTTTCATTTAGTTCAAACTATTTTATAATTTGTCTTGAGATTTCTTCTTTGACCCATGTGTTATTTAGAAAAGTGTTTAATCTCCAAGTAGTTTGGGATTTTACAACTATTGTTCTGGTGATTGTTAGTTCAATTCCATTGTGGTCTGAGAACACTGTTAACCATAAAAACAAAATCAACTGGGCATTGGTCACCAAAAGAATTTATTCAGGCCCTGGCTGGTGTGGCGTAGCAGATTGAGTGCCAGCCTGCAAACCAAAGGGTTGCTGGTTCGATTCCCAGTCAGGGCACATGTCTGGGCAGTGGGCCAGGTCCCCAGTTGGGAGTGTGTGAGAGGCAACCACGCATTGATGTTTCTCTCCCTCTTTTTCTCTCTCCCTTCCCCTCTGTCTAAAAATAAATAAATAAAAATTTTTTAAAATAAAATAAAAAGAATTTATTCAGGAAAAAGAAAGGATTTCAATCCAATGCAGACATGGCAAGCCACATGAATGAACTGAACTGGAGGAAGATAAAGGAAGTTACTATATAGAATGGAAGAGAAAGTTAAGGGCAGGGGCTGTTTCAACCTTAGAGCTATGTTGTAAACGTAGATATGTTCTCATAGAGCTCTTTAGATGACATGGAATGTGTGATAGCTCCTCCCACATGTCCTCCCAGTTTCTGTCCAGGTTAAGGTCTCTGGCATAAATTTTAACTACAGACATTGTATGATTTCTACTCTTTTAAATTTGTTAAGGTGTTTTGTAAATGATTTTTACAAATATTTCCTTTATTTTAATGAAGCTGGTACAGACAATGTCCATTTAAAACCTGTATGCCAGGCCAAAAAGTACAAATGTAATTTAAAAAATGTAGTGTTCTGTTGTACGTACTTCGTCATGAATAACTTTATTAACTGCTCATGAAAATTAGAACCTTTCTGGGATATTCTGACAAGATTTTTCTTTACTCTTAAAATGTTTTCTCTTCAGTGAAGCCATCTTGGAAGTTCGTCCTTACTCTCACTTACCTATCATCTTGACTCCAATCCAATATTCCTCTTCTTTTGGCCCAGACCCTCACCTTTAAAAGTAGCTTCAAGTTAAGAAAGTGTCATTTTCCCACAGTTCAATTCTCTGAAAAACTTCCATCTTCCACTGAAAGCCATAGTCCAGGAGTGAAGCAATCACATGCTAGAACTTCAGAGCCTACTAAAGAGTAGTTATGAACATGTGCATTGGTGGACCTTATTTATCACAACCCTGAAAATGAAGTCCTGAAAAAGGTGGCCTCCCTGTGCACACATGTAATATTTTAAAAGGGGACTGAGGTCTGATCACCAGAAATCAGCACAATGAAAACAAACAATGAATAACGGGAACTAGAATTCAAATACCACATGTTTTAAAGAGATAGGGTGCTAGTTTCAATTCTATTTTGAAAACCCCATTACAAAAGAACTATTTTTAAAAATAAAAAATGACTGAGAGAAAAGAAAAAAATAAAAATACCTAAACCATCGAATGATCCCTGGGTGTTCCTAATAAACTTCCATCACATCTTCTTTCTCCATTCCCAGTTCTTTTGGGGTGTGATTATCAGCAATTCTTTGATATTCAAAGAGAAACCTGAGTGAATTCATTGGAACTCCCTGCCTTTGACAGCATGATTCTTTGCATTTTCTAGATATGTCATCATTTTTACTTTGAAGTGAATCTCACTGCTATCTTGTCCAATGACTTTGAGTTTAGAATATTATTCTTCCTTTTTTTTTTTAAGATTTTATTTATTTATTTTTAGACAGAAGGGAATGGAGGGAGAAAGAGATGGGGGGAAACATCAATGTGTGGTTCCATCTCACGTGGCCCCCCTGGGGACCTGGCCTGCAACCCAGGCATGTGCCCTGACTGGGAATCGAACTGGCGACCCTTTGGTTCACAGCCCGCGCTCAATCCATTTAGCTACACCAGCCAGGGCTATTCTTCCTTCTTATCGCCCAAGTCCTCAGTTGAAGATTTTGCCTCCTGGTCAGACAGGGTGATGATGTCTTCATCCAGGATCTCCGCAGGCAGAACCTCACTCCAGAGTTTACAAATCCGTCTCTCTCCTGTACCTGTTGATATATGTTTTAAGGCCCAGAGTGCAGTCTATCCCGGTGAACACTACTAACAATGAAAACTGGTGCTAGTTTTCATTCATGGCATTCTTCTTCCTTTCACTCAGTTTCTTTTTTAAAAAAATGTTTTATTTATTGATTCTTTTTTTAGAGAGAGAAAGGGAAGAGGGTTAGAGAGAGAGACAGAGAGGGAAAGAGAGGGAGAGAAATCGATTTGTTGTTCCACTTACCGATGCATTCATTGTGCCCTGACTGGAGATCAAACCCACAACCTTGGCATACCTGGATGACGCGCTAACCTATGGAGCTACTCAGCCAGGGCCTCATTCAGTTTCATATGTACTGCCATGTTGTGATAGGAAATTAATTTTATTCACTTGTAGCCTTGAGAACATTACCAGGCAGGCCATCATGAGGTCACTGAACAGGCCATAGACCAAATTAAAATGCTCAAATCAAATACTTTATTGAATCAACTTGAAATCTACAGCGAGAAATAGGTGTGTGTGTGGTGGGGAGATTAATATACGTAGGATAAGTGCAAGTGGGGTGGAAGGATCATACTACTAAGTGTTTTGTTACTCAGTGAGCCACTGTTCTGTCTCCCTGCCTCAGCAGCCTTTGCATCTGAGGGTATGATTATAACGCCAGTGTTGAGGTGAGCATGGGAGCTGAGCAGTCTGAATGAAGCCAATACACATTTACTGTCTTGGAGAAACACAGGGGCAAGTCCTCCTTGCCAAGTTGTAACTTGCCTGTACCTTGCCCATAACCTGTTGAGCATCTATGGCTTTTATCTGCATTTCTTGGTCAGAAAACACACGGAGTCAGAATAGGTGCCACATTTAGCAATAATGTAACTGCCAGTCTGGAGGCAATATGACATGTGCTTTGATATATTAATATTTTTAACTTCTCTCTTATTTTTAGGACATACAAACTCTATTTCTAACATGTCCCATAAGTGCTATCTATAGTTTCTCTTATTCTCTATATGGCAGAATTTACTATTAATGTAGCAAACACACTTGGCAATCTGCATGTTGAATATTATTTCCTAATATTTTTTCTATGCCATGAGTCAGTTTTTAGTAGTCCTCCTGGGTTGGAGTGCTCCTTGAACAATATTTCTTTAATTTGGAAAGAGGATTCTTTTTTCTTTTTTTTTTTTTTAAGATTTTATTCATTCATTTTTTTTTTATTTTTTTTAGAGAGAGGGGAAAGGGGAGAGAAAGAGAGGGAGAGAAACAGCAATGTATGGTTGCCTCCCACACGGCCCCCACAGGGGACCTGGCCCGCAACCCAGGCATGCGCCCCGACCGGGAACCGAACTGGGACCCCCTGGTTCCCAGCCCGCGCTCAATCCACTGAGCTACACCAGCCAGGCTGGAAAGAGGATTCTTATCATTGAGTTGGGGTGCAGTTTAATTGCGTCCCTTTCACATCACTAGCCATCACAGTAGCAGATTATTCAGATGCAGCAGTGGCTCCATGTACACTATGAGGCAGGATGTCCAAGAGGTCACAGAGCAGATCAAATCACACAAGTTACTGAATCAACTTAAAACACGCTCAGTGAGAAGCAAGTGAAAAAAGAGATGGATAGGTTAACACGTAGGTCAGACTGCAGAAAGGATCCAAGGACCACAATCTGTGAATCCTGTGTTATGGAATGTTCATATGTCTTGCCACTGCTGCATCAGCCTTTGAAGTTTGGGAGAGGGCAGGAGGAAACATGTACTGTTCAATTGGAGAAACCCAGAAGAAAGTATACCTGGGCGCTGCTGTAACTTGCTAATGTTCTGAGCAGCTGTGAATTTTATCTTATATCTCTGGGAAGAGGACATATCAGACCAAGAAGGGTATTACCAAAGATCTAAGGCATGAACATTTGGTGCCCCATGAATGTTGGGTGCTATTTGTTGTTGTTTTTAATAGCAAAACTCAATTTTCTTAAGTAATATAACAAACACATATTAAATTCCATTTACTTCTATATAACTAAAGAATTCCCTTCTGGCTCCTCATCCAGGCAGAAGTAAACTTTGCTACATTCAACTGAGCCAAGCCACTGCCCCTTTTCTATAGAAGATATTTCTTTTTTTTTAAAGATTTTACTTATTTATTTTTAGAGAGGAGAAGAGTGACAGAGAAGCATCAGTGCATCAGTGTGTGGTTGCCTCTTGTGTGACCCCCACTGGGGGCTCAGCCCGCAATCCAGGCATGTGCCCTAGACTGGGAATTGAACCAGTGACCCTTTGGCTCACAGGCTGGCACTCAATCCACTAAGCCACACCAGCCAGGGCTCTATAGAAGATATTAATTCTGTATAGAACTTTGTTGAGACTCAGAGGAGTAAAAAGGTGATAAATTGGTGGTAGAGAAAGGAGAATAAAATACTAGGTCACTATTGAGATCAAGACTAAAGTGAAAGACTAGGAAGTTCTTTTTTATAAAAAAAAGACTAGGACTTCTGGCAAGATGGTGGCATAGGTGAACATGCCGTACCTCCTCGCACAGCCAAACAAGGAAAAAACCAGAAATTTACTTAAACAAAAACATCCAGATCTGACAGAAAATCGAACTGAGAGGAAGTCTGACAACCAAGGAATTAAAGAAGATACATTTATCCAGTCTGGTGAGCCGGGAGGAGCAGGGCGGAGGGAGAACGTTCAGCGACCCCGCAGCAAGCAGGTGAGCAGACGGCAGGACTGCGGTTGGAGGGGCGGTTCCCACGGGGCTGCAGCACACCCAGACGGGAGTGCCTGACCTAAGCG